>JAJMAG010000012.1:44523-197916 GCA_030564905.1 Geotrichum fermentans | reverse complement strand
TCCAAGCTCTCTCCCGCGCTAGTCGGGCTGCCAGCCTCCTCTTAACGAAGGAGCGCTGCGACTCTCGCAGGCTGCGGATGAGCGCCTTATAAGTCCCCAAGGAACGTTTGGTCATAAGGCCTCCTGGCGAGAACACCAATGGGAAGAACTTGTCCCCAAGGATGCTGTACCTCTGTAACTTCTCTTTCTCTTTCGATTCTCGATTTTCTTGACGAAAGAACGAGCGAGGGACAACGTCAGCACATTGCAAGGCTTCAAGATCGGATGTCGGGGTTCCGCAGCCCAGGTATTATTACTATTATTTGTTATATATCAACTATGGTTCATGTACTCCTTAGACGTCAGCAGCCAGCTAAGATTTCCGGGGGACCCGAGCTCATTAGTGGTGGTGCTGATTGTCTGAACAGCCTAGATGGTATAGGCCCTAGTGATAATTGCAACTTGATCAGCACCACTAGCTCATGAACAACATCCCATTTGCTTAGCTCCACCCCCTCATTCGGTTCTACAGTACATCTATGATAACAGTGCGAGAAATATGCAAGAACTGAGCTTCAAGTCTGAGCCCTGCGATCTGAAAGAGAAAAAAAAAAAAGTGGGATTAAAAAAGGTCGGTGATTGTGATTAGTTAACTGGGGTCAGTGGGCACACGACTGAATTGGAAGAGGGGAGGGGCCGGCGTTTGAAACATTTTGGACTTGACATGATAGCTAATCCTGAAAAACATTTGAAACAAAAAGTATAGGAAATGGCTTGTACTGTATATACAAGTCTTGCGCGGCCTTGGCTCGTAGGCGAATACCCCGCGCTGTGCTATGTTTGACTTTGTGACCTCCAGCCATGTATCCTAGCCCAGCTAGCCTAAACTTGCACCTCTTCTTTTTAGCACAGTACTATACCCAAGATACCGTTGAACCGCCGCGGCGGCATCCGCCATATACTGTATTTAGTACATGTGAGCTTCAAGGTTTTAAGATATATAATCCTAAATTTGCGAGTCCCCCTCATCCGGCGCCCGCGGAAGGTTTTATCAAAATCTAACGGCGGCCGGGGCCTATATAACATTTGAAGGCCGGTGGGCTCTCCACCCTGGGCTCATTGCGGGCCCCGGCAAATGGGCAATCTGGAATGCCGAACCAAAAGAAAGCTTATTCACTGGCGGGCCTTTAGAATTAGAATTCGTCATATGCTGCCTATGAAGCTAGCTATGTAAACTGTCTTTGAAAACGTTTGACTTTGATATTTGGTGTTTTTGATTTATTTTGCTTTTTTATTGAACTTGGAGCGACGATGGCCGACGAACAACAATGCCTGAAACTACAACAAGGCACCGGCAGAACTGGAAACAACGTAGCTCGGGACGTTGACTCAACTTCACAGCCATGGATACCCAACTATTGACACAAGATCGATCACGCTGACATTGCAAGTGCATGCACTCAACGCATGCGGGGCTCCAAGATAAACATATCCAGTTTACAAAAAGCCCGGGCCCATCGATCGGTTATCTGTGGACATACAAGACAAGGCCAGACAACTTGAAGTCAGGATAGTGCCTGTTTCTCATCCGGTTTCTGAACCCCTCAATCCCGCAGCGGCACCAAAGACCAGTTGTCTCCAATCTATGTACACACTATTTACATACTAGGAATTCCGGAACGTGCACCTAGGACGGAGGACATGCATGTGTGGGTGTTGACAGTTGATTACTGAACTAAATCTATACGGTCCCTCTTTTTATACAGAATACATTTGACCGAGCAAGGACAAGGAAAAACGGTCGACTTCAAACGTTGTTGGAAATGTACCGGCCGTGCTGTTTTTACTTTTTTTTTTTTCCTTCTCTCTACTTCGATGTTCTTCTTCGTCGTCAACGGTCGACCTTGAATTAATTCTTGGTAATGTACCGCGGTACTTAAATTTTAAATTTGTGGGGTAACCAGATCGATACAAAAAAAAAGATTTCATGTCTCGGAAAAACTCCATCACTGCAATTCATTGGCCTTTAAAATTCCATTCCTAAACCCTTTTTTTTGATTCATACATAAGCTATTCTTACTTTTATTTATTGATTCAAATGTTCATAAACTTCAAGTTACTTTATTTTTTGCTAAATTCATACATTACACTTCATTACAATGGCCGTCAAACGTCACGTTTACTCGGCAATGATGAGAGAAGCAGCACCCATACCGGTACCAATGCACATGGAGGTGACACCGACCTTCTTGCCCGTGCGCTTGAGCTCGGTGATCAGAGTGGCAAACTGGCGGGCACCGGTGGCGCCGAGAGGATGGCCAAAGGCAATGGCGCCACCCTTGGGGTTGACCTTCTTGGGGTCAATGCCAATGGAGCGCACCGAGTAGAGGGCCTGGGAGGCAAAGGCCTCGTTGATCTCGTAGATGTCGACATCGTCAACAGCGACGCCCAGGTCGTTGAGAACGGCGGGGATGGCAACGGCAGGGCCAATTCCCATGATCTCGGGAGGAACACCCACAGACTTGCAGTGGACAAACTTGGCAAGAATGGGCTGGCCGAGCTTCTCGGCGGTGGCACGGCTCATGAGCAGAACGGCACCAGCACCGTCAGAGACCTGGGAGGCGTTACCGGCGTGGGTGACACCGTCCTTCTTAAAGGCGGGGCGGACCTTGGAAAGAGACTCGGCGGTGACGCCTCTGCGGATTCCGTCGTCCTCGGCGACAACAACCTCGATCTCCTTGTCGTCCTTGCCGACAACCTTAACCTTGAGGGGAATGATTTCGTCCTTGAAGAGGCCAGCGTCCTGAGCGGCAGCAGCCTTAGTGTAAGAAGAGGCAGCAAAGGCGTCCTGGTCAGCACGGGTGACGCCGTACTTGACGGCAACGTTTTCAGAGGTGATACCCATGGGGATGGTGCACTTGGCGGCCTCAGGGTTGCTCTTGAACGATTCGGGGAAGACGGGGGCACCGGCACCCCAGGCGCTGCTCATGGACTCGACACCGGCACCAATACCGACCTGGATCTGGCCAGCGCGGATCTTGAGAGCAATGTCGTTGACAGCCATGAGGCCGGAGGAGCACTGTCTGTTGATGGCCACAAAGGAAGTAGTGGCGGGAAGGCCAGCAACGAGGCCGGCAGCGCGGTGCTCGGTGGCACCAGCGCCGTGGGCGAGGACGTTGCCGACGGAGAACTCGTCGACCTTGGAGGGATCAATGCCGGACTTTTCGAGAAGACCAGCAATGAGGCCAGCGAGGAGCTCTGCGGCAGAGGTGTCCTTGAAGCCACCCTTGCCACCCTTGGTGTGGGCGGTTCTGTAGGCGGCGGTGATGACAACGTCGTCGGGGTGCTTCTCGGAAAGCTTGTCAATAGCAGACGAGGTGTTGCTGGGGGAGACCTGGTTGGAGATTTGAGAGAGACGTTCCATTTTGTGCGTGTGTGTGTGTTTTTGGTTGTTGTTGCTTGAGATGATGAGAAGATGAGGAAGAAAGATGTGGAGAGAAAATAAAATTGGAGGCAGAGGGAGTGTTATTTATAAGAAGAGAGGAGAGTCTGGGGAAGTCAAATGGAAAATGGCAAATGGCGGGGGTGTTAGTGGAAAGTGGGAGACGAGGGAGTGAGAGAGTGATGAGTGTGAGTGGCTGTTCAGAGGCCGTCTAACGTTTATTTTTCTTGTTTTTTTTTTTCGTTCTTTCCTCCGAGGAGCTTTCAGCGGCATTTCAGAAGTCAACTGGTTTTAAGAAGGAAGTGGCAACTGCTGAGTGCGTGAGGTGGTGAAGATGGCGGTCTGGGGAATTAGCGCGTGCGTTGTTAGAAGTCCCGTACTATGTAAACCAGTGGCGCCTGAACATATATGGCGGTGCGTTGGGCTGCGCGCGTAGCGAGCGAACAGAGTTGCCGAGGTCCAAAGTGGCACAACGCAAGCGCTGTTGTTGTCAAATGCCTCGTCTCGGTGGCTTGTAGAACCGGTGCCTAGGCCCAGACGGGTTTGCTGAGTCAGAGATTACACAGCATGATTACAAAGACAAATGACAAATGTGATTAGTCAGTGGCATTCATGTGCCAGCGCCGACAGCGCGCGACGCCGAAAGAAGAAACGCGCCTGCCGCGGCAACTTTGAACTCGCGCGAGATTACATGCAACAAAGGCCTTGTTGCCGAAAGAGTCCCAAGTTGTATCTTCTAAGCCATAAGGCGCAAGCCATAAGGCGCAAGGTTCAAGACACAAGTCCTCATCAACCATCGACTAGTATGTGCACATGTACGACCTCTGCTACCACCACAAAAAGGAAAAACAAAAAAAATACAAAAAACACAACTACTCACAACACTCACAACACTCACATCACTCACAACACTCACATCACTCACATCACTCACATCACTCACATCTCTTGCTCTCTCTCTCAACACATAACTGGCCTTCTCAAGTCTTAATTCAACTTACAGACACACTTCATCTCGCCTTCTCACTCCCTTTCACATAACTTTCCACTTTCCATCTCGCCCTCCTCCAAATCCAATACATTCGCCTTCCTCTCTCCTCGCGTGACTAACCTTTCCTGCAGTTCGCCTCCCCTCCCCCATCCTCCTTCCCCTTCTCCTTTCAGGGCTCATCCACAATGGGCAACGTCGCCACAAAGGAGAGACCGCGCTCAAACTCAGTCTCCTCCACACTACCCTCTCCCTACTTGACAGGCAGGCGGCCTTCCGACTCTTACGCCACTGCAGGCTCGGCCAACAGACACAGAACAAGCTCTCGAGATGATGCTGCTTCCCACCGCCACCAGAGCAACAGTACAAGCAAATCAAAGGGCAAGGGAAAATACAAGGAAGAGCTCTACCACCTAGTTCTCGACTCCACAGAGACCGTCGACGGCGGGTACCTACAACCCCAAGGTGTGTACCAGGGCCCCTATGACTTCAAGTATCCAATCGTCAGAGCCCTCATCATTGAACGGAAACTCGCGCCCTTTTATAAAGGACTCAGTGAATATGATCCGAATTGGGCAGACAGACAGCTCCTGGCAGCTGTAAGAGGCCTGCCCGTTTCTTCGACCTCAGCTGTTGAAGAAGCCCCTGAAGCACCAGCAACAGCAGTGTTGAACGAGAAACTCGAAAATGCTACCCACCGGAGCAGCCCACAGCAGCAACAATCTCTTGATATCACCATCAACGAACAGGAAGACTCCATCAGAATCCCTGAAGGCAAGCCCGCCTTGACCTCCGTCTCAGACACCTCTGCCCTGGGAGATGCCCGTTCCAACGTTCTGCATTTCCTCCCGGAAAGCTCAGACCCCACCACAAGCCCTTCCGCCGCCTCCGCCGCACTCTCATTGTCACCCACTATTCCCTTCCCCACGATACCGCCCTCCAAAAATAATGCATCCTCGGTGCCACAGACCAGCACGCCCACAGAGTCAACAGCATCACTAGAGCCCATCCCACCTCCTGCCAGTGCTCCTCCCCCGCCCCGCAGTCGCGCTCATACTACAACAGGACACAACACTGGCCCTGTGCCTTCGCGTGTGCCCCCAGAGATCATTCTTTACAGAGGAGCCATTGAATGCCCCATCTGCTTTCTCTTTTATCCAAAGCTACTCAACTTGACCAGATGCTGTGCTCAGCCTATTTGTACAGAGTGCTTTGTCGAGATCAAGCGACTTCCACCCCACCCTCCTCATGATGCAGAGCCAGAGCCACAAGCAGCCACAAACCATCGGCTGCGAGACGACATTGGGTTGATTTCAGAGCCCGCCTGCTGCCCTTACTGCATGACCCCAGACATGGGCGTCACCTTCTCGCCTCCCCCCTACCGCACAGGAGTCGACGCAAACAAGCCCGTTCGCTCGCTCTCTGGACAGGTTCCCATCACCTTTACCGAAAAAGAGGACTCCACCACTGTGTCGTTGGCCGATCCGGCAACGAAACGCCGTGGCTCCTTGCCGGCTTCGTCACCGGAAGTGATCACCACAGACCAGATCAGGCCGGACTGGAGTCTTAAGCTGGCCTCCGCTCGCGCGCACGCGGCCCGCAAGTCTGCAGCCGCCAGCGCACTCCATGCCAGTGCATTCCTGGCCGACAGCGAGGGCAGCGGCAGCAGATCCTCTCGGCTCCATACACCAGTGCGCATGCGAGGCAGCAGACTCAGCAATGGCAACGACGCCACGGCCGGCGGGGCTGGAGCCCGACGAGTGTCGTCCACTACAAGCGGCGGCATGCCCCGGTTCTCAGGCCGGTCCATGTCGGAATCCGACGACGGCACGCGCCGCCCGCCGCCCCTCCGTTCGATGGTCGTTGACGCCGGCTCTGCAATCAGCGCCTCTGGCGATGCCGATGCTGAATACCAGAACCCGCGGCTGCAGGCCCTAGAGGAGATGATGTTCCTCGAGGCGGTGCGGCTGTCGATGCTCGAGGAGGAAACGCGGCAGCTCAAGCAGTCGCAGCTTGCAAATGATCGGGATGGGTGTACCGTTCAGCCGTCGAACGCAGAGTCGGAGTGATATGAGAGTACATTGCAATCAAAAAAAAAATTAACAAGTATTGAGATTTTTACTATTTTTATTTTATTTTTTTATTCAATAAGATATTTGAGATGACGAAGAAAAGATGACGGTTGTAGGTAGTTATCAAAACAATAGTGCATGTGCACAATGGAATTAAAGGATGTAAATGTCTAGTATTGGCAAAGCGTATTTTACAAGTTACAATTATTCTTGCTGTTACTGTTTTTTGTTTCTTTAGATCAATTTTTATTTTTTCTTTTGTAGTACAAACCTCCATATACTATGAATTCCTATTTTTTGCAAACCAACCCACAACTGGTACCCAAAAAAAACACCGTCTCTCCCCTTTTCCAAAGTCTTTGTATATAAAACCTCCGAAAAAAAAACCAAACCAACAACATATTTTGTTGGTTGATTGTTTAACGGTATGACTTCTGGTAACGGGCACGGGCACCGGGACCGCCGAACTTCTTGGGTTCCGAGCGTCTCGAGTCGGCAATGAGCAGCGTTCTGTCGTACGAGATCAAGGCCTTCTTGAGCTCGTTCTTGCTCTGCTCGTCGACAAACTTCTGGTAGTACGCGACGATGCCCTTGGCAATGGCCTGGCGGATGGCGTAGACCTGGGAGACGTGGCCACCGCCAGTGACGCGCACGCGGATGTCGACGTTGGCGAACTTGTCGAGGCCGGCAACGAGCAGGGGCTCGTACACCTTGTAGCGCAGCAGCTCGGGTTGCACGAGCGTGATGGGCGAGCCGTTGACCTTGAGCAGACCCTTGCCGGCCTTGACGTGGGCGACGGCGGTCGCGGTCTTCTTCTTGCCGAAGGTCTAAGAGAGTTAGCAAAATAGGTTTGTGCATAAATGGAGGTGTGGTTCTGTGGTTCTGTGGATTGATCTTGGAGAGCCAGGTGAAGGAACGTGGGCAAAGGATCAGAAGAGGTGTCACGGCCGTATTATTCTAAGTCAAGTTCCGTTCGTCAAAACCCGGTCTTTGTTTTACTTTTTGTCGGTTTATTGTTTCGTAGTTCAATTCGATGTCGCCGTTTCAGTTCTTTAGTCGTCTGCTTAACCCGAATTCCACTCTAGAGATGATCTCCCCCTTCTTCGTTTGCTCTCTTTTTCTGATCTCCTTCTTCATCTACTACCGTTCAGTCGTTCGAACCGCCCTCGCACTCAGATCATGCCGCCCATACTCGTGTATACTCCTAGCCCGCCAATCGATGATCATCAAACATGCGAAAAACACCACATAAAAACCGCACGCAAAAAAACGCATTAAATAACACTAACCTGGACGCTGGGAACTGCAGTCTTTTCAGAGCTCATTTTTTTATTTTTTAATTTTTATGGGTTGTCGAACTGAGGGGTGCTAGAAGGAGGGAAAAAAAAAGAGAGGAGGTTTTCTGAAAAAAAAAACTGCACACACAACACACACACTCGAGCGATCTCTCCTCACGCTTGTCACTCTCCCAACGCAAATAGCTTCTCGTTCACCCAAATTTCCACTGACTACGCATCTCAACATTGCTGACATATTGCTTGGTCATTGGGGTTGGTGAGAAACAAAGACTCGTAATTACACTTGTAAAACCCATTGCTGGGAATATTTCAGACTAGACAGTCACAACCCTAAATACAGACTAGGGTTCACGCATTTCACACTCAAACAGCATATGAAGATCACAGTAGCATTATGTTTTACTACGCACTCGTTCGGCTACATAGCTAACGATATCACGCCTTGGTAAGACTGCCAGAGGCTTCACTGAAATTGAAAGTAGACATTTTTGCTTGAAAGGGTTTTCTTTTTTATCATGACATAATTTTACATGGCAGCAAATATATATAAAAAAGGGAGTTGGATCATAGAGGTGGGGACGGGTTTGAACGTAACGACAGCATTAGAATATGGAAATTGTTTAGTCAAAGAGACCCATGCCCATGTCCTCGTCGGACTCCTCAGCCTCGGACTCCTCCTTGGCGGCCTCGGCGGCGGCAGCAGGGGCAGCGTCACCACCGGCAGCAGCGGGGGCGGCACCGGCAGAGCCAGCGGCACCGAAAGCAAACAGCAGCTCCTTGAGGTCCTTGCCCTCAACGGCCTTGGCAAAAACGGAGGCCCAGACCTATCCGCGAGTTAGTACTAGAACAAGAACAGGAACAGCATGTTGAACAACTACAAGCCGGAGAGGTGAAGAAATGCGGGTCAATTTGTCAAATGTTGAAAAATCAAGTCATGATCTTGGTTTGCACTTATGCAATAGCAGACACGCATTCTTTCCTTCAGCATCCCACACACATGGACTTGCTTCCAACATTGTCGAGTTTCCCGAAATTCGATCCTTCCTTTTCTCGTGTTGTATGCTTGTTCGGTCGTTCGTTTCGTGGGCGTGAACTTACAGAGTCAACCTCAAGACCAGCAGCCTTGGTCAGCGACAGAATCTTGTCGGAAGAGATGGCGATCTCAGCATCAGCGAGTATGAGAGCGGCGTAAGAGACGGCGGCTTCAGAAGACATTTTTATTTTTTTAGGGTGAAGTACGTGGCTTGTCGTGACAGTCGTTCGGAGTCGAAAGGGAAGGAAAAAAGAGGATATCGAGCGTGTAAGGGAGGGAGAAAAAAAGTCTGAAGGTGTGTTATGTAAATGCTGAGTAACTATTATGCCATGCTAGTAGTCAGCGCGCTGGCCTATGAATCAATTTTTGGTGGTTGGTGGAGGGAACGAGTTCCGTTTCTGGACCAAAAGCAGTCACATTCTCCTTACCCTGGGCTGAACTGGAGTTTCTCGTCTCTGCGATTTTTTTCGTTTTTTTTTTTCTTGAAGCGACGGCCGCGTGGCTTCTACTACTGCAAAAGTCGCCAACCTGGCAGAGTTGCTACTGCGATACGCTGGCCATCCATCGATTCTGTTCACTGATTCCAGCAAACTCGTTCGGCCTGCAATGCCTTGAGTGCCACTGTCTTCAAAAATGCTCGAGATTCAGTTCTCGAAATGATTGAAGGACAGCCAGCGCCAGCTTTCTACGCCAGAATATTCGCGACTCGCGTGCGGTCTTCGTAAAAATGTCCCAACTATGCGCTGTTGTCATAGCAACGCGGGTTAGGTTTCTGGCATAAACAAAAGAAGAAAAAAAAAACCTCCAAGCGCAGCTGGGCCGTAATTTGCCTCCAGGACACGATAAAATCTTCTTGTATTCAAGCTGCTTCAAGGACAATTCATAGCTTCAATATATCCCCTTGCACTCTCTCCGAGCCTCTGCAGGCCCTTTTTCGTTTTTTTCTTGTACGCACATTATGACTGGTGAGTTACGGCGGGCATAATCAGATGCATTGTTTCCATCCATCTCCAACTTCCTAATAACCTTTCCTAACCGCCTGTCAAGACTCTCCCAAGCTTCTATCACCGCTTCTAGAGCCCGCGGACGTGCCCACCACTCCGTCGGACTCTGAGACAGCGCTCCCCACTCCTGTCGCGTCGACCGAGAAATCAAACATGTCGGGCCCAAGTCGCGTCTCGTACAAAACGCTCAACGATCTCCGCGCGCGCGATGTGTTCCAAACGACATTTCAACGTGCTAGTGATGGCAAGTCAGATAAGCAGCTACGCGACTTGTCCCTCAGCACAAAAACCAGCGACTTGTCTTCTGATTTACATGGGCTTTCTTCTAATCCGTCTTCTCCGATAACGTCCAAGCGAGACAACATCCACTCCTCGCCTCCATTCAAACCTGTAGAGTTTACACAGTCAAGCCCGGACATTAATGGTACCGCCGCTTTCACGACAGAGTCATCCACCTCCCCTGCAACACCTCCAGTAATCCCAGACGAAAGGCCAATGAGCGACATGTCGTTCATTCCTTCGAAACCGTTTTATATAGCATCTGGGTCGGCTACCAAAGCCATGGACGCTGCTACGCCCAAGGACTTCGTGGTGCCCTCAAACCTGCTTTCTCTATCCAGTGATACTATCAAGGATGAAACGGATGAGGAATGCAAGGCACAGCTAATTCTTGCTGTCGATCTTCTACGGCAGGCTTCCAGTTCTATTGACAAGTACAAAGGACTAGTATCCCAGCTCAAGCTTCAGAACCAGCTACTTACGATTGAGACACACGAGGCTGCACAGCGTTTTGAGGTAGAGAAGAGCTTGGTGAAACGAGAAGTCGATAGATTAAGATACGAGCAGATTGACCATCAAAACTACATGGCCGCCGCCGTTGAGCATAGATCCGACAGTGATACATACCGAAGACGGTTACATAAAACCAAACTCAAACTGAGGGACGCCAACAAAGAAATCGAAGAAAGGGATAAAGAGATTGCAATGATCAAAAAGCGACTGAGAGAGGGTCGATTACACAGAGAAGCTCTTGAAGAGGCTCTTTTAAAGGGCAAAGAATTACATCGGGCTGAGGAAGAAAGAAGAGACTCAACTCCTCCTCCTCGAGGAAATCTATTTGGTTCGAGTTCATCCATGAACCCGAGCACTCCACCGTCAACCAAGCCTAGAGCTGGTTTGATCCGACAGAATGGTGAAAGTGGTTTAGACACTTTGGGATTCTTAGCGTCACAGGCACTTTTTGAACAACAGCAGCAGCGCCCTCAGGGTTCGGAAAGCCCTGAGAGCCTACGCAACAAGTCAGTACCTGCTGTGTCTGCCGACTACCCGCGGTTCGACAATAAACCAGGAGCTGTGAATCTCCCGCCATTGCGCCTACCTCATCCTTCCGACTCGAATACAAAGGGCGGCTTGATGAGCCCAGTGGCGTTTAAGGAGGGTCCTTTTTCGGCCAATAGCTCGCCGCCTACCGCGAGCCACGCCATGCTGGCAGCGACTCTTTCTCCTGAAAAACGGAGGCATTCGAATGCTAGTACAATTACAGTGCCCAGCGATGACGAGCGTCTTGATGAGCCGACGTCGGAGATAAAGCAGGAACGCCAATTGTCTGATTCCAATCGTCGAGTTGTGCGCCAGCGCAGCACCGAGACTATGCCTGCCAGTTCAGGTATGGAGGAAGAAGTCATTGCGAGACAAGGCAAAGTGACTCGATCCCCTCGCAAACGGCTCTCAGCAACAAGTGGTATATCCAAATCGATTAGCCGAAGCGGGAGCGGGAATGTTTCAGCAGCTTTCGAAAGGAGTCCTCGAACGCCGGCCCGCTGATGGACCCTTCCTAATGTGTTATTCCTGTTATTTTTTTGATGTCTTTTTTTCATGTAGATTAATGAATAAATTATCCAAATGCGGCGAATAGTATGTACGCGTAAAGGCAACTCAAATTTAAGGTGGAAATTTCTATTTATCGTATGCAAATCATTACTTATTAGTTCCGTGGTACACAAGTGTATATATATTTTTTAAGCGCGAGCGTCGACGCCAGCAACGTAGACCAGGAGGTCGACAACACGGGCAGAGTAGCCGTACTCGTTGTCGTACCAAGTGATGAGCTTGACAAAGTTCTCGTTGAGAAGGATACCGGCAGCAGCATCAAAGATGGAGGAGTGGGAGTCGCCAATGAAGTCGGTGGAGACAACGGCGTCCTCAGTGTAGCCAAGAACGCCCTTGAGAGGACCCTCGGAGGCAGCCTTGACAACGTCCTTGATCTCCTGGTAGGAAGCGGACTTCTCGAGGCGCACGGTCAGATCGACAACGGAGACGTCGACGGTGGGCACGCGCAGAGCGAGACCGGTCAGCTTGCCGTTGAGCTCGGGAATGACCTTGCCGACGGCCTTGGCGGCGCCGGTGGAGGAGGGAATGATGTTGCCGGAGGCGGTGCGGCCGCCTCTCCAGTCCTTGTGCGAGGGGCCGTCGACGGTCTTCTGGGTGGCCGTGATGGAGTGGACGGTGGTCATGAGACCCTCGACAATGCCGAACTTGTCGTTGATGACCTTGGCCAGGGGAGCCAGACAGTTGGTGGTGCACGAGGCGTTGGAGATGACGTTGAGGTCCGAGGTGTACTTCTCGTGGTTGACGCCGACGACGAACATGGGGGCATCGGCGGAAGGCGCCGAGATGACAACCTTCTTGGCGCCGCCCTTCAAGTGGGCAGAGGCCTTCTCGGTCGTGGTGAAGACACCGGTGGACTCGACAACGTAGTCGGCGCCAACGGAGCCCCAGGGGATGGCAGCAGGGTCTCTCTCGCCAAAGACCTTGATGTGCTTGCCGTTGACCTCAAGCCCGCCGTCGACAACAGCGACCTCGCCCTTGAAGCGGCCGTGGGTCGAGTCGTACTTGAACATGTAGGCGGCGTACTCGGTGCTGATGAAAGGATCGTTAACGGCAACGACCTCGACATCAGGGTTTGAAAGAGCGTTTCTAAGGACCTAAGCAGTATTTATGTTAGAATTGAACTCCAACAAGACCTTGAACTTACAATGCGTCCGATTCTGCCGAATCCGTTAATTCCAACCTTGACCATTTTGGATTAGAGTAATTGAGAACTTGAGTGAAGAAATAGAGAGGAGCTGATGAAAGCTAAGCTTGATGTTTTGTTTGTTGAAGCACAATGAAGAATAAAAAAAAAAGAGACTCAATTGACACGGCCAAGGAGCCCATATTTATAGACATCAGGCCGGACATACTCTCCAAAGTACACAGGGTGGCATCTACAATCCTATAGGCTCAGGCGGAGTCACCCGGGCGGTGTGTGCGGTGGTGCAGTATTATGGTCTGAGAAAGAAAAGCCTCGCGACGATCGTGGGTTGGTTTTTACTGCTTAATGTGGGTACCCTTGGCCGCCCGATGTGGGCTTTCCAACGTTCCAACGTTCCGTAACGCGACGTACCGTTGGGCCTCTTTTTTTTTTTTGTCACCAGATCAATCTTAAGCTACATGGCTAGCTATGGCTGCGCGCCCTGCGATTGATGGAAGAGTCGACGCCGTAAACCACCTCCCTTGGATGGGCTGCATCGCTGGGCAGTTATAAACCGGCGTGATCATTAATTAATCCGATGATTTTTCCGGGCCACGCCCAATAGAAAAATGGTTGGAAACTCCTATTAGGCCACTAGATGTCCACAGACACAAAGAAACGGTTTAGAATCTGTTGGTGCCTACCAAGCGGGCCTTTCACAATTATAATCCTGTTGGTTTTATTTCAAAACACGTCTGCCTGATTTACATACTATGAAGAGACTCTGTAAAATAACACCCACAAAGTCTGACACCAGAGGCTTTGTTGTGCTCAATATTTGGAACAGCCATCATGCCCTTTTTTCAGTGGTCTCAGTTTCATCTCTAGGGATCATTTGAATGGCGTGCGCGGCGTTCAGGCAGCCGGGCAAGCGCTTAGCCTTGTGGATCTTGACTTTCGTGAACTTCCACGTCCTCTCACGGAAACAAAAAAAATGTCCGTTGTGTTTCTTTTCCATGTTCTCACCAGTTGACTTCTAATTGTAACCTGTTGCGAAATGCAGGCACCCTTTACAGCACATGGCATGTATGCGTATCTCGTTTTTTCAAGTGTTCTTCATGTATCTATGATACCTGGAATTATATTTTGTATTACGTGTAAAGCTTTTGAAGATTCAAGTTCACCATGTAGAGCTCTACAGAGTTCGAATGTTGAGAAGACGGAAGACGGGAGACGGGCTGAGCTCGCTTAGTCCCTGCCTATTTCTAATCACTAAAGGATGAGAAACGGCGCTTGGACTCTTGACCAGCCAGCCACATTAAGGGCCCTTTTGACGCTGTTGGCGCTGTTGCAACTTCTCCTTAGGTTGTACTCCGTGAGCACATAACAGCGTGTCAACGTTCTTCTTTACTACTGCACCACTTACTCTTGATCGAAAAAGAAGCTTCAAGTACCTTCTTTGATTTGCAATATTTTTCTTCAGCTGTGGTTTTTTGGACGTTCTCATTCAATGTTCTTGTACTTGTGAATACCCTGATCCTCGCTCTCTTAGCCAAACTTATGTCTAGTGGGTATGTGAGTCTCGCACGTTACAACTCGCAATTAGCGTAATACTTATAAAAGATCCCATGGTATCAGCAGCCACATGGGAATATTGAATGCCCAAAAACAAAGAGCATGAAGCACAATTCGCAGTTTATTGCCTGTGGGGCAGCTACGTAGCATCATGAAAAGTGAGTACAGAACGATATATACTCTTCGATATGCAAATTTCGATAATTCAAAATTTGGTGGTGATCACACATAACTGAACGTGGCAGTCGCATGCAAACGCATCTCCGTACCAGTTTATGATCGTCGATTCCAAATGGCAATTGAGTTGCAAATTGTTCTTGTTCCACGTTTTGCTGCTCGCTTAATGGCTGCCAGCGGTCGATTCTCACTGTGCAGCATTAGGCCAACGGCATGACATCACGCTGCATCGTATCGACCCTTAATTTCAGCCTTAAGGCAATCAAGCTCAGCTGAACCGAGTAGCCAAGTTTCACATCGTGTCAAACGGCCGTTCAATCGAAAATTGCATTCCAACGTTGTGTTTTGGGTTCTTCGCGCTCCTCCGTAGATCTTCGTGCTGTGCGATTTAACGTCGTCCAGATCAATTGATGGCCAACGGTGTTTACTTCCTTTCTATGAACTCTGACGACTGTGAAATGCGTAGCTCAATGAGATATCTTTATATCCAAAAAGACAGGCTATAAAAGGAGCTAGGTCCCTTTACAAGGTCCCTCAGTCAAACCAAAGAACCAGTTCAAGCCTACACGATATTAGACACATTTACATTTCAGAGACCATGAACAGCCATGTTCAATATCTGGCCATTTTCGCTATCTTGTCGACCGTGCTCCTTGTTCTCGCAATCATCCTCCAAACGGCCGAAACAAGCAACACGCTTCCAAAGTTCTACAACGCCCAGATCCAGCTCTCAAAGGACGCAGTGAGCCACCGAAACGAAACGCTAGACGACCCGACCGAGGTGTACTTACTCTACCTCAACAACTACTGTACAGCCAGGTATAAGGGCGCAGGCATTCCCGACACGGCCGGGAATAGCTCAACGAAAGTCGACTTGTCGACGCTGGAATGCAACAAGTCGCCATCGTTTGGCTTTTGGTTTAATACAAGCGAGGTGATGGATCCAGCCGCCACGATCCAGAAAACACAGTACTGTGAGACCGACTTGCAGAAAGTAGCCAGCAACTCCAAGCACGTCAAGAACGTCGTTCTTGCCCTTGCAATCATGCTCGGCTTCGAGTTTCTTACCTGCGTCTACATCCTGGCCTTCCCGTTCTGGTACCCCTGGTTTCTGCCGCCGCCCGTTGTCCGGTTCACGCTGCTGGCCATCAACATGGCGTGCATTGTTCTTTCCGGCGTTCTCATTGCACTCCGGTTGCGCCTCAAGCGCGCGCTCTACCACAGTCTGGACAGCTGCCTGGACCTGCGCTACCCGGCTGTGCTTGTGGCGCTGGGCAACTCGCAGTCCGAGTCCCTGACGCCGTTCAGTTCCGTCAACAGCGTGTTTCTGTTCATGTCCTGGCTCGCCTTTTTGTATTCTTTGAATTACACATGCTTCATCGCAGGCGACCCGTGCAACTGCACGCTGACGGGCGGGCGAGCCCATGGGGGGTTCACCTACTGGGCTGGGTATTATGACGGATCGGGCGACGGCGGGTATTGCGACGGGTATGGCGGTGGTGATGGCGGAGGTGGGGGTGGCGACGGCGGAGGCGGAGGTTGTTGATCAAAACAGGCTCTTTACCCAGAGACCTTTTTGCCTTCGTTGGAGCTGTTAATTGTGATTCAATCTTACATATCTACATGTACATGTATATACATTATACCATTTTTAGCACATTTATTGAAATTCATAAACCGGTTTTTTTCTTTGCAACTTCGTTACTTGAAATTGTAGTGGTAGTCTCAACTGAACAAAGCGAATGAACAATTAGGGCCCATGCCTATTACTATACTTGGAGTATAACAATGCAACTCGAGCTCCAGGAAACCAAAGTCTTGTGGTTCATCTCTTACTTTTCATGTCTATTTAGTTAATTGAACCTTGGTATTCTTGGTGACACATTTAACCAGACTATTGAACAGGTTTTGGTGTCCAAAATTTGCGCGCCAAGCTATCTCCTTGAGCGTCGAACTTCAAACGCCCTTTGTCCATCGTTTTCGCTTCAAAGGCTGGTTGAGCATCATTTTGTACTAGTGAATTCATCTACGATATCACCCATGAGTCTCCTTTGTAAAAAGCCATTCATTAACGTGTTTCGAATATTGGTGTTTATCAGTTAGCATTCTACGCTTGTCTTCTACACGATTACAGTCAGTGTATAAGATAAAAAAAATATTTTGAAATATATAAATAGCTAAATTTGTAAAAAAAAAAAATTTCTAAAGTGATCTGACAATAATAAAATTTTCTTCGGCTTTGTTTTAGATATACGACTGCAATTCATGTCATTGTTATTGGAGTTGCAGTTACTGCTGTTGTTTGGGGATGGAAGGGGGAAGAGGCTGGAAATGTATGTTTCGTTCATCCAATTATGGCTTAGTCTTCCAGCTAGAAATAGAGGGAGTAACGGTTTGAACGGTGCTGGGAGCGTTGGGGCCGGTATCGTTGTTGTCTTGGCCAGTCGGCTGGATGAGACCGTCAGCAAAGGAAGGCAGGTCCTTAATGATGCTGCTGGTATCCATGTCCTTACCGGCGACGGCAGGAGCAATGATCAAGATAAGGAAGAGCAACAACAAGCCAAAGTACAAAGAGCTGTACTTGCGAACCATGCGCTTGCGCAGCTTGTTCTGCTTGAGCGAGAAAATGGGAGGACGGATCTGCTTGGATGGACGCAGCCAGAAAAGCAACATCGAGTGCCATCTGTCAATCATAGGAATACATAGCAATGGCAGCTGAGCAAAAAGAATGCAGTGACCCAAAATAAAATCAGCGGCAAAGTGGGAAGCCTCAACGACCTTACAGACAAACTCACGGAGAGGTTGGGTGATAGTCATCCAACCAAGACCAGCAGAGTACCACTTACCAGACCACCAGGCACGATTAGAGTTGTCATGCTTGAATTCACGTGTAAGCAGGAAAATGGTCATAAGCTTGAGAATAAGACGCTGGCAGCAAATGCATGTAATCATACCAAGCAAAGCAGAAGTCCATTTCCAGCCTTGGAGGAACCACATAACCTCAAAGAAGACAATGTAGATAACGACGGAAATACCATGAGAGATACCAGCCATAACAGAAGATGTCTTCTTGCAACAAACGCCAAGCAAAGGACCCGCACAACAAGAAATAAAGGCCATAATCATCAACGCACCAGCGTTAATGACAATAGGGCCAAGAGTGACGATAATAACACGCAAAACAGAGTTAACCTTATCAACATCCTTCACACCATTCTGGGCGTTAATGAAGGTATAGGGGACGAAAGAAGAGGCAGCAACAAACAAAGGAATCAAAATCTCAGTAAGGAACAGGTTGGTGAAGGGAGCACGAGGAACATCACCGACACCCTTTTCAGAAATATCGCCAGACACTTTCCTCTTGTAACCAGTGATACGGGTTCTAGTAAGACGGACGTAGCCAATCCAAGAGTTTCTGTGCCACTTGTTGTTACCACGCGAAAGCCATCTAATGTAATCACGGTAGTCGATAAAGAAATCGGTCCAAGCAAACTGATGAGGGTTGTACAAAAAGGGTGAAACGACCATGGCAGTAAGAGTGATGTAGAACCAAAGCAAGGCAGGTTGCCACATGGCAATAGTGCCAAAGAGCAACATCAGGAAAGATCTAGCACCAGAGTAAATGGAGTCACCAGCGAAACGAGAGAACAAGACAGAGAATGGGATACGTGCAGTGGCAACACCACGACCAGTAGCAATGTAACGGGCACCACCAAAGGCCAAGTCCATCAACATGGAGTTGGCATAAATCTGACACACAAACACCTCAAAGAAGGGAGAGAGTGAACCGAAATGGCGGGCGAGACGCACAGCTGCACGCCATAAACCACGACTAGTCAACTCTTGGACAACCAATGGAATGAAGGCAATGAAGAAGACAATGAAAATAGACAGAATGAAACGCTGGCACCAATCAAGCACGGGCTGGAGGTTGTAGCAACCAGTAGGAATATGAGGATCAGTGACGGGCTTGTTCTTATTATAGATACAGATGATGGACTGACTGGTAAGAGCACCAATGTTAAGCATAACAATCATAAAGAGCTGAACAGAAGTGATAATCATCAAGTTATTGATATGAAAACCAGGATGGGCATAGAAGAAGGACAAGAAACGATCGACAGGGAGCTGAGTACCAAGATAGTAGTATTCACGAGAGAGAATTTGTTCACCCATACCAGTACCAATCTTGGTTGTGAAGTTAAGAATAGAGCCAAAACCCAAATCACGTCCCTTACCACACTGATAGTACTCACAGTGCTTAATGCGACCACCACGAAGCAGAGCAGTCATACCAGCATAAATATCCTCGTTAAGATGGAGACCCTTCTGAGCCTTTGACACACCACCACGAGTAGTCATATAAATACCGTTCAAGAAATCAGGATGACCGTAATGGAGTTTACCACCAATTTGAGCCAGAGTACGAGCGAAAAGAGTACCGAATGTTTGTTCCTTACCAGCAGCAACGTCACCGAGGATACCAATGTTCTCAGAGAAAATGTACTCACGAGCACCGAGAATAGCAACAGGATGGAACTCCTCACGCTTCTCACCAGAGATGGAAGAAGGCAGAGTAGGCAGGTAGGGATTGACATGTTCAACATTGAGCTCTTCAAACTCAGCCAAGACGGAACGAATCTTAAGACACTCCTCCAGGTAGTTATCCTGATTGGCATCGACAAGCTGAATATATTCACCACGGTAGAAAATGATGGCATGGTTCTGGTTATCAGACTTACCATCACCAAGAATAGGGTTACCAGAAAGCTGAACGCGGAACTTGGGGCGACGACGACCATTCTCCATGATTTCACAGTGACCATCAATAAGAGCAGAGAACAAACGAGGCTCTTCACCTTCGTTAAGAGGAGGCTCCTCATCAAGGTAGGCAATTTGAAGATCGGGGTAGGCACGGAGGAGGAACTCGGTATTCTCCATTTCATCAGGCTTGAACTTGGTAAGACGCTGCATGGAAACAAGGAACTTGAACTTTCGGCGAGCCATGCGTTCAAGCTCACGTTCAAGCTTTTCAGTATTACCTCCAAACATCTGAACAACCTCAGGGTTCTCAACACGGTAGAGCAACTTGATAGCACGGGAATAGTTCATGAAACCAGAAACGGTACGGTAAAGAGTCTGAGATCGGAGAGATGCCCAGATACGGGTACGCAGGGTATACTCAGGAGCAGCGGACTTGAAACCAATACAGTAGAAAGGTAGATCATCAATCTTGGACTTGATTCCATCCTTGTCAGAATCACCATCCTTTTCAAAGTTCTCAGACGACTCGTTGAGAGAGAAAGAAGAAGTCTCCTCGGCAAGAATCTTGGTATCCTTGACAAAGCACTCCCACTCAACAGGGTAAAGCTGCTTAAGGTACTCCAAAAGGGTGACACGAGAGAACTGGTCATCCTCGCGAATAATTTCACGAAGAGACAACAGAATCTTTTCAGAGTAATGGGGAACAAATACAGTGAAAGTGGGCATGTTGTCAACGGGGAGAGGTTCAGGAATAGGAGTGGAAAGAGACTGAGCAAAGAAAGAGATACGACGTTCTGCTTCTGAATTGTCCGGGAAGAACTTGGAGTCAAGCGAATTGTCATCCTGAGAAATAAAAAAGGTAGGAGCTCTGAGAGTACGCTTGCCTTCGACTTCGGAAGGAACCTGGTGGTAGAGAAGTTTCTGAACGTGGTCGATAGCCAAAAGATGTTCACGGTACATGGAAATAACAATGGCGTTCCAGATCTGAGAAATCAGCACCTTGGGCTTGTACTTGATTTCCATATCAGTGGTAGCAAGAATCTTGGAGTAGATACGCTTAGGAAGACGAGCAAAAATGTTTCTCCAAGGAGTCAAGATGGAAATACCAAGGTAGAAGGATCGAGCAACAGAGAAAATAGAGTTGACAATAATGTACCAAAGGTAGGTATCGAGGAAGAAAAGAATGATGTCGATAAAGTAAATGAAACCAAGGGTGATACGAGCCTGGTATCTGCACAAGGTATCACCAAAGTAAACCTCACCAATACATCTAGTCATGGTCATGGTACTCAGATCTCTGATAGGATCACGAACAGCAAGAATAAGGAAGAAGTAAGATTCAACGTACTTGGCGACGAAAACACAAAGCCAGAGACCGTAAGAAACCCACATGTCATTACCCTTGAGTTTATGGAACGAAGCAGTAAAGGTCTGGGAAGCAACATAGCGTCTAGAGTTGGTGCCCATGTAAGAGGTAAATAGACCACCGAGAGGCATGACTGAAAAGAACAAGAATGTAAAGACGGCAATGAAGAAACCAACGATACCAACAGCATGAGCTGACTTGGAGTACGTGCTGATTCCAATGTATGCAAAAACGTAGACAGGGGTGATCAAGTTGACGATAAAAATAAGAATCAAAAACATGAATCGGCGGGTAAGATGCTGAGCGCCTGCCCACTGGCGAGGAACAAAGCACCATTCTGAGATTGTGGCAAGCATCTGAATTAAAGTGGCAACAATACCACCGATAGCAACGGAGGCCCATCTAGTAGCAGCTAGGGGTTGGTTATTGGCAAGCTGGGAGTAGTTGGGGGTATAAAGCGTAGGAGAGTTGAAAGCCATGTAGAAGAAGTACATTGTAAGATGCATGACCCAAATACGGTTAAAGTTGACGGCCATGTGAAACCAAGAACGAGACTCGATGTAGGTCTTAAAAAAGACCTTATCCCAAACGACTTCGCCAAGCTTGGCCCAGCGCTGAGCACTAGGAATGTCAACAAGACGAGTCGAGTCTTCAAAAATGATGCGCTCAATACCCTCGGGGTACCAAAAGAGCTGGTTAACATCATCGTAACCAATAACCTTTCCGTGGTCTCTCTCGCGCTTGACGAATTTACCGTCAAAGACCTCATAAACTTGGTCTCTGATAAACTTGTAAATAGGAGTAATAATGCGATTAAGGTAGTCACCTTCCTCAACAGGCTCGGTGCGAGCCTGGCATTCTGGTGATAGGAAGTAATCGTCTGCACACTTGAAAATGAAACAGAGACATTCAGGAGTGAAACGGACCTGGTTGGCTTCACCCCAGCAACAGAGATAAAGAGCGACCTGGCGAGCACGCTCGTGCTGGGACATTTGGTTCATGTGGTTGTTCCATCTGAACTCGGCGGCTTCAAGAGAGTTGTCGCCTTCTAGCTGCTCGAGGGTTTGTTGAGGGTCAGCGTCGGGATTGGCTGCCTTGTTCTTCTTGCGCAGTTTTCTGGTCTTTCTGTTGGTTTTACCGAGTTTCATGTTGCGGAAACCAATCTCATCATCGAGATCAAGCTGGGCAGCAAAGTACCACTTTCTGTAGTTTGCGTTTTCACCTCCAATGTAGTCAGCATGAAGAGAAAGTAAAGCTTGGTTGGGAGTCATTCTCGAGGCTCTCGAATCAAGCAGAACCATAAAATGGTCAAACATGTTACGCATGGAATCACGCTGGAAACCAAACTTGTTGGCAAGGTCAATGAAAATGTCTTCAATTTCTTCTTTGGAAAGAGGGACTTGGTTTTCAGCTGTCCAAGCGGGGTAGGGCTCACGAGAACGAGCGCCAGCAGGGCCATTCTGATAATCCAGTCCATAGATGGGGGTAGAAGCACCCGAGGAGCGGTTTCCTGCATAAGAGAGCTGAGAGGAAGCAGTGGTACGGTAAGCCTGGCGAGAAGCGGCAGAAGGCATGTATCCATCGTCGCCCATAGATTCCATGGTAGACGACTGGGGGAGGTAGTGGCCGTTGTTGCCGTTGTTGCCATAATAGTCCATTTCTGCGGCACGGGCCATGTCGGAACGCATAGTGAAGTCCGAGAAAGTCTCGGAACCCTCGTCAGAGTCGACAACCTTGCCCTTGTTGGGCTGTTGGTATCCGCCATATTGCTGTTGCTGCTGCTGGAGCTGGTGCTGCTGTTGTGAAGAAGAGGCGTAGGGGTCTACTGGTCCGGCTGCGTAAGCATCTTCCGGGTATCCATCTTCATCCACGTATTGCTGATTTCCATGTTGGGATTGGGGTTGGGGTTGAATATTGCCCTGCTGGGCGTAGTAGGATTCGTCATCACGGTAGTAACCCTGACCATCATGGTCCTGAGCATGGACGCCAGCGTGTTGATCATCATAGTAGCCCTGTTGGGCATGACCTTGCTGACTGTACTCGTACCCTTCTCTGTCATAGGCCGCCTGGTTGGGGTGGTTTTGGTTTGCGGGATACTCATCAGCATAATAGGAATCATGCTGATTATTGTATTGGTCGTCCGCGTAAGGCCGGTTGTAGTTTGCAGACATCTAAAGAGGTGTTAGTAAATGATGCAGAAGTGAAGAGGATAGACAAAAACAGCAGGCTGTGGAGGATTAAGCAATAGAGACTTACAGTGCCTTAAACCGACTGCGGGAAAGAATGAAAGAAAGAAAAAATTAAGTTGAAACTGGCGATAGTGGGTGCTTAGACTTGACACAAGGCCATCTAGCGCAACGAAGGTGTATTAAAACAACAGGGAGTAGAACAAAAAAGCGAAGGAAGCTGCTGTAACAGCAGAGAAGAGGTAGTAGTATTCCTGTGTGAGGGAGGAGGAGAAGGGGGGAAAAGAGTGTAGGGGAGATGGCGACGAAGGGTTGATAAGTAGGAGAAGGAGGAAGAGAGAAGAGTAGTGGTGAGGAGGAGAAAGGAAGGAGAAAAGATTGATGGAAAGATGATTGAGTGAAAAAAAAAAAAAAATAATAAAAAAACTAACGAAAGCTAAAATTTAAGGCGATTGACTTTGTTTGGCTCCAAGAGAAAAGAAAGCGAAGAAAGAAAGAAAAGCTTACTTTTGGCTGTGCCGAGAGCGCGCTGTTGCTGGTGTGTTGTTGTGATTATTTTTAACTCTCTTTTTTTTTTTTTTTTGGCTGTTTGCTGTTGTTTTACAAATCTAGAAAGGAGGCGATTCGGGTTAGTGGCATAGCCACTGTAAAAAATGTGTGGGTTAGAGACTGCACAAATGGGTCAATGTTGGGTCAGAATTAGGTCAATGCGAAGGGGGGGGGTGAACGCTTGAGGGCAGCACTCCATCGCCCCTTCGGTGTTAACACAAGCCCCATTATGTATGTAGTTTAACGCGACACCCAATTCGCGAAAGGCCGCACGGCCGGTATACTACCGTTGACCCTTTCAGCGCCAGCACAGCGCTGTGCTCAACAACAACATTACCATAGTCAATTTCCTATCTTTGATTGTTGTGGCATGCGTGGATTACATAAGTGAAACATTACATGCAATTAATCCCGTTCCGCACGGGTACGCAGCTGGTACCGGCCATGTAGTACCGAGGCCGGCAAAAGTACCTGAGTCAGCATATTCTAACTGTGAATAAGCAAGTATCGCTCAACTTGATCAGCCTACATAGTAGAGCGAAGGCTGCTAGTGAGCACTTGAGTGCAACACCAGCGCGTGCAGCAGTATATGTACTTACAAATACTTTCTTTGGCTACTACTAGCCAGAATATTTTGCTTGACGCTCACTATAGTACTAGCGGCCTTTTGATACTAGCGCTACCAGTACGTTTGCATGAATTCACGGACATCATATGTAGCAGCACTAGTGCTTGAGCTGTAGAGTTCAATTTAAACTCTTGAGAGCGCTAGCTACATATTCAGAGTTATGTACACAAAGCCTTGAAAGAGTTCAAAGTTCAATGATGTACACGTCAACCATGTATGTAGTACATCAATGGTATGTAGGCCAACAGCTGTACAATAACAGCTGTGGCATTCATCATCGATGATTGATACATGGATCGATTCAGCAGCACCTCTAGCACTAGTTCAGTATGTTGGTGGTTGGTGGCTGTGGTTGGCAACTATCGAAGGCTGTCCTGTGGTTGGTGGTGGTGGTTGGTCTTCAAAGTTGGAATTCACTGAACTTGCTACAAGTGTGTGCACTGCAGCATTGACAAAGACACCTGGAGCTCATCATGATGACATTAGTACTTTAGCAGTGCATGTTCCTTGTAGATATACACCATTGATACACAGCTTGAGATTCAAATGAAGACTAGAGCACTTTGGATCGATATATCATGATGATTCCATGATTTGATCCGATCAAAGTTTTTCAAAATTGGTGTAGCTAGCTGGTAGTACTATAAACATTTGAAGATCATTGGACTTTAGCGCGCATGCACGCCTCTAACACTTGATGATATCGATATTAAGGCCACACCCCAATACGTACTGGTTCCGTTGTCGTGGCAATTGTGCTGTGGTTAGTGTTTCTTGGTTATTCTGTGGTTTGAAAACGCGCGTTGCTCAGCGCTGCGGGTCCCCCAAGGATCCGATGCGTGCGCACCACCACCTGCCGTCCTGCGTTTTGCCAGATGTTTGTCTGCAAAAAAAAAATAAAATAAAATAAAAAAATAAAAGAATTCTGTGAATTCTGTGTTAAAAACAAAAATAGTTACGCACTTGTGCAAGAGTAATTTGAGCCTTTGGAAAAAAAGCGTCGACATTTTTCATAATCCAACCACCCCTGTGTTTCTGTTTTTTTTCCTGTACGTACTCTACTAAGGCTTACGCGTTGTTGAAGAATCTGTTCAGACACGTGCAAGTAACACTGATATCCAGAGAAATCACTTAAAAAAAAAAAAAAAAAAGACTCGCTACATATAGAAGATCAAAACACTTGGAAAGAATTGAGCGAGTAAAAATATGTAGAGAGTCGATAGATAAGAACATGATCCGACGTCAGTGATTGATTGATTGATTTGAACATCTGGTGGTGTTATTCGTTATCTCCAGATGTCTTTTAGTACTAGTTGGTACATACATTCATAGTAGATTGATCAATTGATGATAGCTACATAGTCTCAACAGCTGATTGATATTGCAATGTGAGATCCATTATTCATGAATGTTGATCGACCATCCCTTGGCACTCTCTCGTTTTCCATTTAAATTCTTCAATTTCATGATGTTCAATGTTGACGTCCATGCCACGCGTTCAAAGTTGCATGCATTTACGGTCAGTTAACGTGTATAGCACATGTTTGATGGCAGCAAGGCCTGCGGTCTGTTGCCATGGCCACCCGCAAACCCCCATAACCCCAGTCGACCCCCTTCGCACGCAAAGCCACCTCGAGATCCATAGTAATAGCCCTTCGGAGTTATCGGCTCTTGAGTCTTCCGAGTCAGACTCTGGAGAATTCATCTCACTCGATTGTTACGTGATGAACTCGTAATCTCATACATCACCCGTTTATCCACCACAAAAATGAAAATGCATCTCATCTTGGTAGTAGCGAACACCAGTTGACCCTTGAAAGAAAACGATTCCCTGCTTCAAATGTTCAAAGGGGTAGCGTTCACATTCTTATTGCTCATTGATACGCGCATTCTTTTCGCTTCAAACCATTGATCACTCATGTCTTTGGTTGGTCAAGTTTCGCTACATTCGAATCCCGTATCCCGTATTATGATACTATTGCTTCTGAACTCAAAAGCTACTCTCTTGCACATTTGAACAATGCAAACCTAGTAGCTAGGTGCACTTATGAGACAAAATCCAAGACTTTTAACCCAATATAATGGACAAACAGCTGTCGAGGAATGTAAATCATGTAAAAAACCTTGACTCTTGCTTTCCCATTGTTCCATGAATGCTTGTTTCAGCAAACAGAAGAAGCTTTAACCTGACCCAAATATTAATTCATGATTTCAAATTTAACGGGTTTTGCCTTTGTCATATATACAACTTGGCCCTGTCAACACGTGGGCAGGCTAAAGCATATGGCACAAGTCTCAAATTACAAGTCTTACATCCCAACTCTCAAGGCATATTTCCATCCTTGAAATTTATACTGTTCAAATGTTGTCTGGGTCCCAAGCGGCATTTGAAGAAGAGACGCATACATTTAACGCTTGCCCAATACACAACACACAGCCCCCTTACATTCCCAGACATTGATACATTGCTAGCCCTATACAGCGTACCGCTCTCGCAACCCTACAGCATAGTAAAACAATGCACTATTGTTGTAGACTTTTGTGCACAAGTTGCCCGTTTTGGTCAATGGCCAACAAACATTGAAATACGAGCCTAAGCTCGAGGCGAGGACCTTTGCAAGAAAATATAGTCTACAAGCTATAGGCATCGCTTTCTTTGATTTCTCTCAGGTACACAATTCCAGTGCTCTCCCTTTCTATTTATATATATGCCCTCAAGCGCTTTGAGCAGATCTCGAGCTTGTACGCTTCAGAGGTATCGTGCCTGATCAAGGTACGACCCCAGCAGTAGTACGTCGTTTCCATAGTGTCCAACCCCTGAATTAAAAGACATGATTCAACTTCTGCGCCATTTCAGGCCACAGCACTGAGTACTACGGTTCTACGCACTCTCTTACAACGTGCGGCCCATGTATGTAGTAAGGAGAGCGACACCCAAAAGGCAACACAACTTGCATACAGCTCAATATACGCAGCGGCCACCCCAGGTGTGCGGCATAACGAACTCCTTAAAACTGGCCCGATCGATACATCGTCTAAACATCATTGCACAGTTACGATAAAAAATGGACCATATACTCAAGCTCAAGTTTCCTATTTATATTTATTAACGGATCCTTCTTCTTTCCTCCTTCTTCTTTTTCTTTATAGCAGGTTTTCTTCTTCTTCGTTGTAATAGCTATAAGGGAAAAAAAAACAAAACAAGCAATACCAAGATGAAGCTTAGCACAACTCTCGGCGTTTCAGCGCTCTCTGCCCTGGCCTTGGCAGCATCTTCCTCCTCGTCGTCTTCCACCCCTGAAATTGTCATCAAAGGAAACAAGTTCTTCTACTCGAATAATGGAACCCAGTTCTTCATCAAGGGCGTGGCTTACCAGAAACAGCCCTCCGACAAGACAACCTTCTCGGACCCCCTAGCCGATGGAGACGCTTGCAAGCGCGACTTGCCTTACCTGCAAAAGCTCGACACTAACGTGCTGCGTGTTTACGCCATCAACTCATCCATGTCCCACGACACTTGCATGAACCTGTTTGCGGAAAACGGCATCTACGTGGTGGCCGATCTGTCCGAGCCCGGCCTCTCCATCTCGAGAGACAGCCCCAGCTGGACCGTCAGCCTGCTCAACAGATACACGGATGTCGTTGATATCATGGCGCAGTACTCAAACACCCTGGGCTTCTTTGCCGGTAACGAAGTCACCAACAATAACACTAATACAGATGCCTCTCCGTTTGTCAAGGCTGCCATCCGCGACACCAAGGCTTACATTGCAAAGAAGAAGTACCGGTCCATCCCCGTTGGATACTCGACCAACGATGATGAAGATACCCGTGACTACTTGGCAGACTACTTTTCATGCGGCGACTCGGACGAGTCTGCCGACTTTTACGGTATCAACATGTACGAGTGGTGTGGCAACAAGGTTAACTATGCTTCCTCTGGCTACAAGGACCGAACCGCCGAGTTTGCAAACTTCACTATCCCTGTTTTCTTTTCCGAGTACGGATGTAACGTGCCTCAGCCTCGTGTGTTTGCCGACGTGTCGACGCTCTTTGGCAGCGAGATGAGCCAGACCTGGTCCGGCGGCATTGTCTACATGTACTTTGAAGAGTCCAACAACTACGGCCTTGTCACCATCAAGGACGACGCCGTGTCCACACTGAATGACTACTCGTACCTGAGCGTCGCCATCCACTCAGTCTCGCCCTCCGGCGTCAACTCCAACTCGTGGAAGCCCTCCAACACGGCCACGCGCGCCTGCCCCGCCTCGACGCTTTCCAACTGGAAGGCTGCCACGGCGCTGCCCCCTACCCCCAACGACGGCATCTGCCAGTGCATGTACGACTCTCTGTCGTGCATTGTGGCGTCCAAGGTCGACGTGAAGGACTACGAGACGCTGTTTGACTACGTGTGCAGCGAGGTTTCGTGCGACGGCATCAACGCCAACGGCACGTCCGGCACCTACGGCTCGTACAGCTTCTGCTCGCCCGCCGAGAAGCTCTCGTTTGTGCTCAACCTGTACTACGAGAAGGTCGGCAACAACGCGGGCTGCTCGTTCAGCGGCAGCGCCACGCTCGCGGGCTCGCACACCACGGCCGCGACCTGCTCGAGCGTGCTCAGCCAGGCGGGCACCGCCGGCACCGGCGACATCACCGCGTCCGTCACGGGCTCTTCCAACAAGGTGGCGGACTCTTCGGCCAGCGGCAGCGGCAGCGGCAGCACGGCGTCTGCCTCTGCGTCCTCTGGCGCCGCCACGCCCGGTGCTGTTCCTCCTTTCAGTGGTCTCGGAGTCAAGGCTGGCCTTGCACTCCTTGGCAGCTTTGCCCTCGGCACTCTTCTCCTTGTCTAAAACTACAAAACAAACAGTGCCAACAACTAGACTTGTATTTTTATTCTCTTCTTTTTTTTTTCGTTTCTTTTCAGTTTGATTTTCACAAATGTTCGCTTCTCTTTTTTTTAATCTCAACCTCCTCAAGTTGTTTGAACATCTCCAAACTCCCCCCAAAAAGAGAGACCTTCAAGCTGTGCTAAAACCAAAAAAAAAAAACATTTCAAAAAAAGTTGAAAAAGAGTTCCATGGTTTTTATGCATTTGATCTCTCCTTCCCTCCCTTTCTCCCTCCATCTCTCTCTCTCTCTATGATTCTCTTTTTATCTTTTCATACTTTGTTCACCGCTTCAAAAGCTCGTCACATAAAATTATTGAGCTTCCCCATCTTTTAAGAGCCCTGTCTCAATAGAACGTTGAGTGGGTTCAGATGTGGGCGGTTTGAACGTTCTTGTATAGTTAAGATCATCTTATTTTTTTAATTTTCAACTTTAATACATCTTTTTTTTTTACAAGTCTAAACTAACTAAATATCAATACACTTAGCGACATCAATTGTGGGACTCGGAAGCTAGTTTCAACTTGAAGTTAGCATTCAAGTTTTGAAGGTTGGTTTGTTCTTTCTGAATTCACGATAAGCCATAGAGTATAGCGCATGTTCATTTATTAAAGCAACATAGAATCCGTCCGATCAATTCAAACGTTGATGGCGCCTGGGGAAAAGTTTCAAAGTTCAAAGTTCAAAGTTTCGCTTTATCGACCATTCATCATCGATCCGAGACTTGAATAACTCAGAGTTTGAGTCGACTTCTGCAAGCCGGAGCGCTAGGGTCCAAGCTACAATGTTGCAACTTCGATGATACATGCATGCCTATTCTGACAACTATAAAATGCAACAAAATATATTTCAGCTGTTCAAAGTTACCCGGAAAGAAATAGCTTTATTTTTAGACTTCCAGCTACACATACTGGTACCGTCACGCCAGTACTTGAGTGCCAATTGTTAACGTTACCTGTTAAGGTTAAAAATATCGTTCAAACTTTGAACTTTAAAGTCCAAAATGTCATGTTGGGTCTTTGTTTGGTCAACATTGAACTTAATAATAAATTCCAGATTGACGTCGGATCCAGAGTTTTAGATTAGGTTAAACCACGTGCTCATGCTGATGTCATTATTATTTAATCATGATACTGCAATCGTAGATGATCACGTGGGTCGGGGTCAAGGCATGGACAGCTGCACATGCCCTGAGCTTTCGACGCTTGAAAAACTGGAGGCTGACAGAAGCTTTGTGGTGATCTGGTAGGCCTCAATGGATTGATCTAAGGCAAATGGACCCAAAAGAAAGAAATGATCCATGAGGCCATGTTATCCTCCTTCTTACTCCTCTTCATCTTCACCACAGTATCAAAGAAATTGAATCAAACCACTCAGAATCAATTTAAATGCCAGTTGCAAGATCGCGTCAACGAACATCGTCAGGATCCGCCATGAGTGAAGAGGATCCTGACAATTCTGTCAATGAGTATGTAGGCTTTAAAAGCGACATCGGAGTTAATGAAACATGTTGACTTCAAATGTTACCGACTGGGTGGCCCTCCTCCTTCCACGCATGCCCTTATTCTCTTTTACTATCACTTTTAATCACTCTCCGGCCGTCAATGAATACTTTTTTTCTTTTCGATTCATGTAAAGCTGATCTGTTTTTCACTAACAAGGGATAGCTTTTTGGCGTTTTTCAAACAGGAACTGCAACAGACACGGCGGCGCATGGACGCGCGACGCGCGCACGCCGTGAGCGAGGAGACAAGGAGGCTGGACCTCAAGCTCGCCGAGTTCGCGTCGCGAGCAGATAGCCATGCGCGGTTGGCGCAGGGTGTGGTTGACGAACGGTACGTTTTTTTTTTTTTAATGCAGTGCAAGATTCAAATGTTGGCAGGTCCGGGAATAAGAACAAAGGGGCAAGCGGGGACCTCCGCGGCGCAAGGAGGGGCCCGGACATGCACAGTGGATCAATGAGTTCTTGAAAAATTTCAAAATCAATGCTAACGGAATAATGACAGGGCGAGGATTGCCCGGGAGTATGACGGCATGGTGGACGACCTGCTGAAGAAGCGGAAGGAAATGGAGGGCCAGGTTGAAAAGGTGCTGAGAGACTTGGAGGCCAAGATGGATCGTGTAGTTTGGGAGGTTACCAAAGCCTTGGAGAAGTAGTTGATAGCTAGACGGCTATGTATCTTGATGTCTCTTCATTGTTCTTCGCTTAACTCTCGAGAGCTTGAAAGTTAAGACAGAATTAAGCTTGTGTTAAGCTTTTGCAATGTGCAAGCTGAGAAATAATACTATCAGCTCCAGACTTCTGGTATCGCCAAATGCATGCATGCTATAATAATTCGAATTATCGTATCAAAATCCACTCAAATGTCCCCCTTAACCCGTACATACCTGGCGACAGCGCAGTGTCCGTATGCGTGCGCTTTGGACCTCCTTTGGCATCAACGCGCGCACTTTACAGTCTTTTTTCATGTTCAACTGGTACCAAAATTGAATACAGTAGTGTGTCTTTTTTTTTTTTTGAAAGGGTACAGAGACAGCCCGTTAAACCCACGCGCAACGCCCGAACTCCGTTGACCTTCAGCACTGAGTTCTGTGTTCAAATGTTGTTCAATTTACATGATCTTCATAGTGTAAATTCCAAGTCTCTAAATTTCGCGCCGGTCTCCACCAATTGGCACGTATGTGTATATTTCCCACTATAACGCCGCCATGGCATTCCGCAGGGCTCTAGGGTCGTGAACCCAGACAAAACACATGGCACCTCAGCCTAGGCTGTCCCTTGACATGCATCAGATTGGAGTAAAAAACAAGTTAAAAAGAGTTAGAACCAAGAATGAGCAACATTTGAATTCTAGGACTCGTGTAATTCAATGCTTGCGGGTCCGATGAGACATGCAGTCATGGCACAGGCATGGATTCAGACTCCAAATTGTCAGTCCCACGTATGCTCCTCGTAGCTGAGACATTTTTTTACAAAGAATTTGCAAGTCATACATGTATAGCCTTCGACTTTGGAACATCGATGAAGAATTTGAAGCAGGAAGAATGAATAACTATGTATTTATGTACTGTACAACTATGTAATCATCTATTTGTATGGAGTGTGTTGAAATCAATTCAACGTACGGTATGCGCAGTCTTTACGTATTCAATGTTGATTTCATGTCACTGGCCGCGGTCATAAGCTATGTAAGTCGCACGAACAACATTTGAAGGCTGAGTACTGGAAACCATGGCGTGCACGGTGAAATCTTGAACGTCAGCTGCAGTTGGTCCTACGGCCGGCCGCCGATATCAATGATCACTGATGCCCACTCATAACAATTGAACTTACATTTGACCTCTAAGTTTAAACAACCACTGAAGGTTACGACTCGCCAATGCTGATTGTTTGGAGACCTTTTGGACACCGAACAATGATTAAGCACTCGAACTGAACGACGTGCTTCAGTGCCATCACTCAAGTGTTTGCACCAGCATCTGAAGCTTCAAAGTTGGATTCGCTACAAGTGAATAGCATACATACATGTGTCTACGACGTACGCCACGTATGAAGGCTGGAATAGTTATTATTATTATTATTTGTTATAAGTCAACTGCGGTCTATGTACTTTATAGACGTTAGCAGCCAGCCAGGATACCCGGGGGACCCGAGTCCATTAGCGGTGGTGTCAATTATAGAGCTTTCTACCAACATCATTGATACTTGTGCGCTCAAAAATTATTGTGTGATTGGAGTTTTGTCACAAACGCATACAGAAACGCCAGCTTCCACGCAACAGCTATGTAGCTCTTGAATTGTGTGAGACTGATAGAACCGTAGACGATATCATGTTTTCACAAAAGTTAAGCAGCACCAAGGTTATAAACAAAAATCTGATTTACATTCACCATATTGTATGGTATCACGAGAAAACAAAAAAAAGTATGACGACACCAGCAGGACTCGAACCTGCGCGGGAAAATCCCAAGAGATTTCTAATCTCTCGCCTTAACCGCTCGGCCATAGTGCCAGTTTTTGAAATTCAAGTTTTACGCCTATAACAGAGGCCGAAGAACGATCAAACTGAAATATTTCAACTTTTCGGCCATTAATACCTCAAACACATCAAAATAGATTATAATAATTACTTGATAGTCAAAAACAATAATATAAAATACTATATCTTTGTTTAACAAGACATGGCTGATTCCAGTTGATTGTGGCTACAATCCTATATATATACTTTTTTTTTAGCCTTGCTGTAACAGACAATGGCTGAATTCAGGTCTGGATTTAGTCTTAATACAGTTGTATAGTCACAAACGTGATGTGTTAAATGCTTAAAAAAACGTCACAGATTGAACGTCATAAGTGATGGGGTAAAACTTGGCTATGCAAGTTGTACAAATTTGAGAATCTCAAAGAAATGTCGAAGCGTCACGCTAGTAGGCGGGCAGGCACCTCTATTCAATGAATGTGGATGGTGTGGTATAGATCTAGATGACATATTTAGTAACTAGTCTTGAAATCTAGTAAACATTTAGTTCAAGTGGGGCAAGAGAGGCCAGGCCAAGAAATCAGAGAGAAAAGTGCTATTGCGGATTCTTGGAATCGTTGTTTAACTATGCCTTGAACAGACCAGATGATACCATAAGACGTTATCAAGACAAAATGGAGAAGCAAAAGAAAGAATAAAACCTTCAATTGTTGAACAACCAGTGCCATTATCATTACATCCAGAAAGACGAGATGGAACCCGTTAATATAGAAAACACACCCTTAATGAAATACCCGCTTTATTCTACCATTTGCTATTAAAGAGGGGATTGGGGCTTGATTTTAGAGACTTCTGGATTTCAGAAATGGGACTGGTCCATATCAATGAAGCCTCTTAAATCTATTTGCAATGGTAGTCTATCTTCTGGAGGCAAGGACCGTCAAAATAGATTGTTTTATTGCATTATTTCAATGATACAATTGGGTTCCTTTTGTGCTGAAACTCGAAAGCAGAAAACGCATTGAAAAAACAAAAGTTAGGCTAAAAAGCCAACTCCATTTGCAAGAAATGTTTCCTATATTCATGTTTCAACACTTACTGAATCTCTAACTTTTTTCTTTCTCTTTTAAATAGTAGACAGCTCTTGCAATTAGTAGTCATAGGAAATACAGCCCTAGTCCGTCATCAATTGGAGGTAATTCTTGGGATGCCAACTAATACGCTTTGCGAGGAACTTCCAAAAACTCAGCCAAAGTGTATTAGGGTAGATTGGTTTGACTTTATTTGTGATGTATGGATTATTATAATCTTGAAAAGCCGAGCTCAGAGTTAGTGTTTTAGCCAAACTCACCAGTAAATAAACTTGGTCTATAAATTAGAGATTCCTGAAGCTTGTAAATAGACTCAGAGGAGCTATTCAATCTAAAATCTTTGAAATAGCCAAAAAAGCGGGCTACAAAATGAAATCTTTGTAACAACATGGAGTGGCAGGGTTATCTAACGCTAATACCGGATTGACCACGAACAAACCACACTGTTACTTCAAGTCCCAGGGCTGCAACAGTTGAATGACAACTTGAGAAAAGCTAATCTAAAAGTAGTAGTTGAACTATGTTGAGATACAGGATGAACATGCCTTAGCCAAAAGTATTAGAGTTGAGTAAACAGCAATATCGAGATAGTAATACAGACGGAAGGAAACCTACAGTCAAAGAGAGAATTTTAAATAACCTTGCTTGAGAGAAACCTTTAATGCTTGCTTGAAATATCCGACTTTCGTTCCCCGTAGATAATCACAAAGCTGACTCGAAATAGGCTGGTAGTCTTCTTGAAAATTCACAACTTCACATGTGCAGAGGTAGCTAATGTTAGATCATCTTTAACTTGCCCTCTTTTTCATTATTTTTTTAAAAAATTAGATACTATCTCTGTGGTTGGCATCTCGTCGATACTATTGTTTCTACAAAACCAACTCCTTCAGACCTGCAAGTTTGAATAAATGCGTCACGGGAACCGGAAATAGAAAAAAGAAGAGATTTGTAAATTGAATGAGCTCTGATGTTCCTGTCAAATGCCAGTAGGGAATTGCTGTGTTGGATGACTGTGTTGGATGACTGTGCGGAATGACTGTGCTTCTATAACAACTTGATTTACGATAAACAGGGATCTTATATTGGAGATTTCAGTAAGCTCATATAGCCGGCTTGTATAAGGCATAAACAAAGGTTAAAGACTTGTTGGGCATACATTCAGCAGAAACTTGGCTCTGCTTTACGCGCCCCACTGCAAAAGGTGTTGCGATTAGTATTGTTATTACAGATTCTGGGGAGATACAACTACGCAAGAAGGAGACAAATATTTCGTACGCCTTAATGCTCTATCGCTAGTCAAGTATTTATTCATCTGCAATTGTGCAACTGTGCAGCCGAACTGATCGATGCTCTTTTTATTTTCAATTCTCCAGTCTTGTCGTTATAATCATTACTATTGAATGCTGCCAAAGTTCTGTGTTCCAAGAGGTAGTATGGAATATAATGGAGAGCAGACACGTCTTGTTTCGGCTGAGTACTTGGCTGTGCTTTCCGCAGCAACAAGCACTGTTGGACATGAATTTCAGGGCCATGAATCTACTCAGCAGCAATTCCAACGTGCCCAAGTCACCAGAAAATGGCAATCAGTCATATTTGCGGCGGGCAGTCACCTTTGCAGTGGGAAGCCACTCATCACTACATGGTGCTTTTGAACATAGTTCCCTGCATACTCATGTGGGGCCACTTGGGTGTTATTTCTCCAGGCCTACTCGGATCTTCAGGATGGGTTTGCGAGCCTTTCTACAGCCCTAGTTACTGCTGATCCAACCCTTTTATAAACAATTATAGCATAGCAGTTATACCACGGTCTTCATGAGTAAAGGCCAATTCGAGAAGGAGAATTGACGACTGGAGAAGCGTGCACAGCTTGTGCGGCTGACTCCACGTTTGAGAGCAAAATTTCCCAAACAGGAAAAATATTTTTCACCATTTCCATGCATCTCCCACGTGACATACTTGTTATGACGTATACTCCGTATAGGCAGCGTGTCTCCATGGCAACTGGCATTGTGTCCGGGACTGCAATGTGCGCGACTGGTCCCAGGTCTTCACGCGCAGCTTGTGCCCATAACTTTCTATGGAGACGCAGCTTAGCGGCCAGAATTCGATGTGAACTACTATGGCGCTGAGAGAACCCCGCAGTGAGATTTGAGTCCCGACACGAGAAGCGTTGGCGAGGACCGTTGACGTTGGTTTTACGACCAAGTCCTGGGCCTGCACCGCGAGTTCCGAACTCAGCGCTACCAGCCAAGCGTTTTTTTTTTTTTTAAATTTTTTTTTAAATTTTTTAAATTTTTTTATTTTGGCCGTTTGGCAGCAAGTGCAAGCGGAGGGCGCGCGCGGAGGGATCCGAGGACAATTAGTCACTGGGGGAAAACGCAAAATGACTCTGTTCCGCATGTCTGGGGCTCAACACCGGAAACAGTGGAAGAAAGAACATGGCCAACTATACGAAACTACTCGAAACTACGCTACGCACGCTGGCTAAAAAATTTTCAGAAGCGATCTGCAGATGATATCCTCGAATATATATATCCGACGTCCTCCAGGTTTCTTTCCTCCTCTTTAACCCTTTCTCTGGACTCACTCCACTAAAAAAATACACACACACACATCACAATGACCGAAAGTAACCAACCCGCTCCCGCTGCTGCGTCTACCAACGACAAGGTCGAGGCCGGACCTGCCTCCATGAGTTCCCGCAACCCATATGGACCACACCCAGGCGACTACCTGTCAAACGTTTCGAATTTCCAGCTCATCGAGTCCACGCTGAGAGAAGGCGAGCAGTTCGCCAACGCCTTCTTCTCCACCGAAAAGAAGATTGAAATAGCCAAGGCCCTCGACGACTTTGGTGTCGACTACATCGAGCTGACCTCACCCGCAGCGTCCGAACAGTCCCGCAAGGACTGCGAGGCAATCTGCAAGCTGGGACTCAAGGCCAAGATCCTCACTCACATTAGATGCCACATGGACGACGCTCGACTGGCAGTCACCACGGGCGTAGACGGCGTCGACGTCGTGATTGGAACCTCTCAGTACCTGAGAAAGTTTTCGCACGGAAAGGACATGAACTACATTGCCAAGTCGGCCATTGAAGTCATTGAGTTCGTCAAGTCGCATGGAATCGAAATCAGATTCTCGTCAGAAGACTCCTTCCGATCAGATCTCGTTGATCTGCTCAACATTTACAAGACAGTTGACAAGATTGGCGTGAACCGTGTCGGAATTGCCGATACCGTCGGCTGTGCCAACCCACGACAGGTCTTTGAGCTTGTTAGAACCCTCAAGTCAGTGGTCTCTTGCGACATTGAGTGCCATTTCCACGATGATACCGGCTGCTCTATTGCCAATGCATACACTGCCCTCGAAGGTGGTGCCAGACTCATTGATGTCTCGGTACTGGGAATCGGTGAGAGAAATGGTATCACCCCTCTTGGTGGTCTCATGGCCCGCATGATTGTTGCTGACCGCGACTACGTTCTTTCCAAGTACAAGCTGCACAAGCTGAGAGACCTCGAGAACCTGGTCGCCGAAGCTGTGCATGTCAACGTTCCCTTCAACAACCCAATTACTGGATTCTGCGCCTTCACACACAAGGCCGGCATCCACGCCAAGGCAATTCTTGCCAACCCCTCCACATACGAGATCCTCAACCCCTCGGATTTCGGTCTCACGAGATACATTCACTTTGCAAACCGCCTCACCGGCTGGAACGCAATCAAGTCTCGTGTCGACCAACTCAACCTCAACCTCTCCGATGACCAGTGCAAGGAAGTCACCGCCAAGATCAAGCAGCTGGGTGATATCCGATCACTCAACATTGACGACGTTGACTCAATCATCAGAGACTACCACGCTGAGGTCAACACCCCCATGCTGAGACCTCTTGATGACAGTGCCGTTTCCGAGGAACCTGCAGCTAAGAAGGCCAAGACAGAGTCCACCGAGACCGAGGCCGCTGTTCCCTCTACAAACTAAACTGTAGACCATTTTCATGTTTATATATTTATGATTAAAAGCTACATACGAAATGACAGTGATTTTGAATTTTATGAGAGAGCTACTGACGATCTGGCCAGTCATTGAGGGCGTGCAATCGGTGATAGCCGCCAGCTTGGTTGCAAGCCTCCCGGGCTAAACCATTCCCCTACGTTGCAAGTTCCAAGTTTGGTTGCGGTTCACTTCACGTAAGGACGTTTGGTATTACAATCGACCTGCCAATTTCAGTCTCAATCTGAAAATGTTGCAAAAAAAAAATCCAAAGTGGAGGACTTTACCTCGCGAAAGAGTTATAATCATGGTGTATGTAGGATTACACTACGCTGCAGGCTCAAGTTCTAGCTAAGGATGCCCCGCACGGCTGAAGAACTTGGCCCAACTGACTTCCCACTCGTTTTGAAAAATATCAAACTAAGAACTTTTGAAACCTAGCTTTCCAAATTCCAAACTTCTTCTCTTGCACTGTCTGACACTGGAATACATATCCAACTTTGAGAGGGGCAGACCTTAAAACCTCAGCTGTCTGATGTTTCTCGTGCTCGCTTGAACTTCAACATCCATACAGTTGGACTTGCTACGGAATAGAAAGAAACAGGACTGGGTTATAAATAAGCAAACGACAATCCTTGGAATCGGCGTTTTTTTCAGCTGGCGTGCTTAGAGGTTTTGTTGAACTGTCTTGGTCATTTGAAGGAAGCTGTGAGTGAGACTGATTTAAGGTAAGGCTCCTAACATCCGTCAGAGAAACAGCTATGGGTTAAGAAGGCTTTGCAGCTTGAAAATTACAACATAACTCGTTATTTGCGATTTGTTATATACAGTCTGTGCAAGTAGAAAAAGACTGTATATTCGCATTGAGCGTTAAGCCTCATCGAATCGCCTTTCCAAGTATCGACAGACTAGCATTAACTCAACAACCGGTTCAATTCAATTCCATTACCATCTCAAGCCCCAAAATTAGGTCTCATGGCCCCCGCAGATCCAACCTGGCAAGTTTCCGAAATAAAATTACTACTTGCAATAATTCTTATCCTGGAATAAAGACAGCGCACGGACCTTCCTTTCCTGCGTCTTGACTCTTGGAAAAAACCTCAGGAACAACACACACTATCTCTTCTTTTGCGAAAGAAAAATGGATTATAAAATTTACTCGGTGACAAGCCCGCAGTCACTCCTACTGGCCCTGTTCGAAGCTTACCTGCTCCTGCTGGTAGTCTATAACTTAGGGAGCCTGCTCAGCTATGCGCTGCTCCCGGGTCTCTGGGTGTGGTTCATTTCTCTAAACCAAGGCACCACGCCTACAAAAACCGCCGAAGAAGAGCAACAGAAAGAGAAAGAAGAGCAGGATTTGGCCGCTGCTATTGTTCCAAGATGCTGCGAGCCTTTTGACTTGAACGTGGCATCGAGCGCCGATAATATGGCCTTCGAGCTCGCACGCCGAGATTTGAGCCTCGAACTACCGCTTTCAAGTGACAGCGACCAGACGACCGCGTGCACGCTAGCCTCTTCTGTAAGCTTGCCCAGCTTCCCAACCTCACCAGTACATGCATTCCAGCCGCTCCAAAGACGGCGGACATTGGGCACCGACCCCGACGTGGACCCCGCTGCCACAACCCTCCATTCCGGAAGAAATCAGCGCCAGGGCCAGAGCCAAACCGGGCGCGATTCAACCCCAGACGATCCAGCCCCGGAATGCCCGCACGGGGGAACTCCACGTACCCCCGAAGAGCTTTTGCGCGAGACGCGACAGCGCCTGCGCCGGATCAGCGCCAACACAAAGCCCAAGTGCACATGCCCAAGAAGCACGAACGGAAGCTCATCTGCCGCCGCCGCCATCGCTGCACCCATGAATAAACAGGAGTACGTTGTTTTGGCGGACATGCCGCGCATGCTAAAAACCAAGCGCCGGCCCTCCTCGCCCTCCTCCCTCTTCTCCTCCTCCCGCTCACTGTCGTCTTCTTCCTTGTCATCCCCGCCACCCACCGCCCAGCCGGCGGCCCTCATCGCCGATTCTGAAACCGCTCTGACCCGGAAATATGGCATCCAGACCGGGCAGGTGGCCCTCACGAGCGAGAAGATAGCGTGCCAGCTCTGCGAGCTCAATTATCAAAAGTTCAGGTACAACACGGAATACCCCAGGACTGCTTAACGTTTATTTTATTTTTTATTTTTTATTTCTTATTTCGTTTTCATATTTATGCATACTCTTTTCGTTTCACTTGGACTATACTATTACTATTATAATTATCATTTTATTGATGAAATTAACTTCACTAGTTTGGTGTGTCTTATTTCTACTCTTATTATACATGTACTGTATCTTGCAATGGGCACACAAGTGTTTCCAGGACATAAACTGTAACTCTTGAATCCCGACTTGGCTGCTTACTTGACTTAAACTCCCATATTTAATTATCTTCAAGTAAAAAAAACATTACTTGATTCTCTCTTCATAAAGCCAACGAAGAGACAAAAAGTTTGGACGACGCCGGAATTGAACCGGAGACCTCTCACATGCTAAGCGAGTGTGATAACCAACTACACCAGACGCCCAATATTTTATATATATAAAATTACGCATATTAATATAGCCATTCGGTAAAATTTACTAATCTTTTACGATTTACAATTTAGTTTTTTTTTAATTTAGATATAATCACTCCTAAACCTTGATAAAACATTTGCTAAGCCTGAAACTAATTTGGGGCCTCACTTAATTTGGGTTTGGTAATTTTTACTTTTTCCAAGTCTGATGCTAGCAATATTGACACCGCAACTTATTTTAGAGCCAGAACATGTCTGCATCAATCAAGTACTGATCCATTTTTTACCTTATCACTATGTAGTTACTGTATCTCCAGTAATACCGTCTAAACGGGGTAATAAACAAATTCACCATCAGCAATGGATTTGAGTATGGTTGATCGATGAGTTCATTTGAGTTGTAATGCTGTAGCAGATTTTTTCACGTCTTTGTATCCCTATGGATAATCTTTATGGAGCATAAAGTTTGTTTTTTTAAAAATAAACACACACACACTCCTCTTATGACTCTGGTTCAAAGGAAGGAAAGAACGTTGTTAAATTTTCAGAAAGCTAAAGCAACCTGTAAGGAAATAAACAAGATCCTGCATTTTTTAAGCTTTGAAAGGGACTGAACTTGTGCGAGCACTGGGCGTAACTGTCAGTCGAAGAGAGTTTGCATGCTCTTGTCCGCAATTGTGTTGCTCACGATAGTAGCATAAGATCATCACTCGTTAGAAGCATACTTTCAACATTAATCTAGAAATTATCATGTTGAGTTAACGCTATTGCTGTGTACTTTTTTTTCCTTACATGAGTGGGCTTGTTCATAATCACAAAGCGTCATAGACTTGTCCAGGACTGAAGACCCGGCCCACTGCACCGGTTATGGTGGAGCCACAACATGGCCGAATGCAGAACAAAACAGCCAGCGTGCACACGCTAGCCAATGCGTGGTCGCAATATATAAGAAGGCTCCCATCTCCGATCTCAACAGCAGGTTTCATTCCGACATGCTGTTGAGAGCTTTGTTGAGAGCTTGCTTTCTCGTTTAGTACATACTTACCTAAACACGTACTAATCATTAATAAGCTCGATTACAGATGAGACTAAAACTGCCGAAGGCGCTAGCTTTCACCGACCTATGGAACACACATGCTAGCGCCGTTCAAAGTCTACGGGTTATTGTTGCAGATAACCGGGTAGAGTGTGTATCAGTGTCATGAGATGACAGAAAATCGAGCGGAATAACTCTGGCGCTCGCGTAGTGGAAGGTTTCTGGCTTTTAGGTCCGGCGTGAAGTTTTTCCGTGATGGAGTGATCAAGCAGAAGCCACGCACTACTGCAGAGGCGTCTCGCTTTCTTAGCACCCACGTGGAATCTTGAGACTGGTCTCTTGGGGGATGCAGCCATACAGAGGGGAGTAGGACACCCAGAGGCGAGCACGAAGAACGAGGCACTCAAAGACTCAGGGCAGACGCGGAAATCACGGCCGGAACATGGCATTTTACTAGAGCCTACATTCAAGTGTTTTTACAGAGGAATAATGGAACGAAGGAACGAATTTGAGAGGTCCGTGTGAGTATTTGAAGACAGCTATTGATACTGGCAGTGCAGCCTCAAGGATTTGTCGTCTTGAACCAACTTTCCATGGTGATGATAAATCTGTAACCACCTTTCCAGTGGGCATTCAAGCATGTGTATATACTATCTGGTGATGTTCAAGACTTGCATGGTCTTCTCAAACCTTGTTGAGCCTTGTTTAGCAAAGCTTGAACGTTTCAAGTTCTCGCTGACAGTATCATTTGAAGCGCAGCCTGTTTTATGCTTCGCGAAGTCCAAAGTTTTGAGTTTTTTGCGTTTTCATGGCGTCAAAACGGCGCACCACGCAATGGGCGCCAGAACGCACGGCTGACCAACCGGCCCTTTTGAGTCCAAAAGCCCCGCATATGCTTCGACTCGGCAACGGGAGATTTGGTCACAGGCCCGAAGAGGCGGCCGGACGATTCCGCCGCTCAAGTTCTCGCTGAATTGAACCGAAGCATTTTGAGCCAAGTGGACCGAGCGAACTGTCGGCGGCGTCGTTGGCTGCTTGTGGCGCGACTTGTAACGGCCCGGTGTGAGAATAGTTTGTGGGTTGTTAATTTTTAATTTTTTCATTTTTCCCTTTTCCAGTGGCTTGTTACGGCAAAAACATCATACGTTACGCGGTGGTGCTGGAAATCTAAAATTTCCATCGTCATTTCCACAGCAAAGAGCGAGGACTCGAGGGAGAGCGCGCGCTCGTAGTTGGCGATGGATTAATGCTCGTCAAGGCGCTGGGAAAGGCTCACAGCGAAAACATTTGAACCCAGCACAGCCTGCGCGGCATAAGTCAACGGGACGGAAGCGAAATTGAAGCTTCTGCTGCATTTTCATTGCCGTCAAATGGTTTCCACGCGTCAGCGACGGGCACTCGTAATATTCACTGCTCGGAATTGTCCATTGTGCGACCACTTACGGTACCGCCGTTTTCATTGGTTGCTGGCTGGCCCTTGGAAGGCTTCTGACTTGGCACTCCCATAGGTCCAACAGATCACACCTCAGAGTTCATAGTTCATAGCTCATAGCAAAGAGATCGTAGCTTGTAGCCCATGGGTTTTGGCATGGAGTAAGTTGCGCTATGCGCTCGGCGCACAAGTGGTGTTGTCGATCACCAAGTCGCTCTCGGCCGGCTCATCTGATATTTCTTGGGTCGACAGTTTGGTGCATGGCCACTCGCCTTTATATTCAACGCTGTTTGCTCTGACTCTCGTTCTTCTTTTTTTCTTTCCATTAATTCTCAGTTCTTCTTTTCTCTTTTCTCTCACATAACTACTTCAATCAATCAATTAATACACGCTGACCTATAAGATGTCATTTCCAAAGCTCGTCAAGGACGTCTCATGTCTTTCAATCATCACCTCAGACTCGTCGCTCTTTGAAAAGGCAATTGCCTTCTACGAACAGTTTGGCTTTCTCAGAGTCCATGCCTATGATCATGCCAATCCGGAGGCAATTTCTGGACAGCCACGCTCCTCGACCCATTCAAGCGAATCATTAAAAGAAGTATGGCTCAATGCCATGCCCGACGTCGACTACGGTCACCAAGACGCTTCAGACAGCTACGGTGTCACCATCAAGGTCAGACTCACCACCACTGGACCTTCGGCAGAACAAATTACTGAAAAAGCCACCAAGTTCTTTGCAGAACCCACAAAGGAATTGGACTGGAGAGCAATTGCACCGTCCTTTGTCTTCCAAACAACCGACCTGGAACAGGTTCTCATCACCCTGGAGAAGTACCCCGTCGTATCTGGCATCACTCCCTACATTCAACCCCGACCCACCTCGGTCTCGCCAGTAGAGGTCTTTGGCCTAGATCCATTGGGAAACATTATTGGATTCACAACTAGAGAAAACCCATTCTCCGTCGTGGACAAGCCTTTCATCTCCACCCGCAACAAGGAAACCCTCACTTCGGGAATCACCTCCAGAGCGTCATCCACCTCTGGCAGTAGAAATTTTGGTCTGGGTGATGCTTTCTCGAGGCGCCGCATTGCTGTAATGACCTCCGGAGGTGACGCTCCGGGAATGAACGCTGCTGTTCGAGCTGTAGTGCGAACCGCCATCTACAGAGGCTGTGAAGCTTATGCCGTTATGGAAGGATATGAAGGTCTTCTTCAGGGCGGTAAATATATCAAGGAAATGCACTGGGAGGACGTTCGTGGATGGCTGGCTATGGGCGGTACTCATATTGGTACTGCCCGATGCGCTGGATTTAGAGAACGCGACGGCCGTCGCAAGGCCGCATACAACATGATCATCAACGGTATCGATGCTTTAATTGTTTGCGGTGGAGATGGTTCTCTTACTGGTGCCGACAAGTTCCGAGAGGAGTGGCCCTCGCTAATCCAAGAGCTCGTTGAGCGAAAGGAGCTGACGGCTGAGCAGGTCAAGCCTCATGAGCACTTGTACATCTGTGGTCTGGTCGGTTCAATTGACAACGACATGGCCTCGACTGACTCCACCATTGGTGCATACTCTTCTCTGGAGCGCATCTGTGAAGCTGTTGATTACATTGATGCAACTGCTCAGTCACATTCTCGCGCTTTTGTTATTGAGGTCATGGGCCGCCACTGCGGATGGCTAGGTCTTATGGCAGGTATCGCTACTGGCGCTGACTACTTGTTTATCCCCGAGCGCCCACCCAATCCTAAGGAGTGGCAGGCACACATGTGCAAAATCGTGTCCCGTCATAGATCAAATGGCCAGCGAAAGACCATTGTCATTGTTGCCGAAGGTGCCATTGACACGAATCTCGATGCAATCACACCCGAGATGGTCAAGAACGTACTGGTGGATTTGGGATTGGATACACGCATCACCACCCTTGGCCATGTCCAACGTGGCGGTAACGCAGTCGCCATGGACAGAGCCCTTGCCACACTCCAAGGCGTTGACGCAGTTGATGCAGTGCTTTCGGCTACCCCTGACACTCCTTCGCCCATGATTGGCGTTATGGAGAACAAGATTGTTCGCCGAAACCTTGTGGAAGCCGTCGCTGCGACTAAAGAAGTGGCCAAGGCCATCGAAGCCAAGGACTTTGATAAAGCCATGTCTTTGCGTAACAGCGAATTTGCACAGCATTACAACAATTTCCTCACAATCAACTACGCTGACCGCGATGGTGCAAAGAATCCCGCTGAGAAGGCACTTAACATTGCCGTCATCACCATCGGCGCCCCTGCTGGTGGAATGAACTCAGCGATCCGCGCCATGGCTGCTTACTGCTACTCCCGTGGCCACAAGCCTTTTGCCATCCACAATGGCTGGACTGGCCTGGCCCGCCATGAGTCTGTACGCCCTTTGAACTGGCTCGAAGTAGAGGAATGGATGATCCGTGGTGGCTGTGAAATCGGAACCAACCGTAGCTTGCCTGACACCGATATCGGAATGATTGCCTACTACTTCCAGAAGTACAAGTTTGATGGCCTCATTATCATTGGAGGCTTTGAGGCCTTTGCATCTCTGCAGCAGCTTGAAGCTGCCAGACCTTCGTACCCTGCCTTCCGCATCCCCATGGTCTGCATCCCGGCTACCATCTCCAACAACGTTCCTGGTACTGAGTACTCATTGGGTACTGACACTTGCTTGAACGCCCTCGTGTCGTACTGCGATGTCATTAAGCAGTCTGCTTCTGCGTCCCGTCGCCGTGTGTTTGTGGTCGAAGTCCAGGGTGGCAACTCGGGCTTCATTACATCCTACGCTGGACTCGTCACGGGTGCCTACGCTACCTACCTCCCTGAAGAAGGCATCACGCTCCGCCAGCTCGAATCTGACATTGAGCTCCTCAAGGAGTCTTTTGACAAGGACGGTGGCATGAACCGCGCCGGCAAGCTCATTCTGCGCAACGAAAAGTCCTCCGACACGCTTTCGACCGAAATCATCACCAACATCATCCGTGACGAAGCCAAGGGCCATTTCGACTCGCGAACCGCCATCCCCGGCCATGTGCAACAGGGCGGCAACCCCTCGCCCATGGACCGCGTGCGCGCGACCCGCTTTGCGATCCAAGCCTGCCAGTTCATTGAACGCGGGTGCGCCCAGATCGCCTCGCTGGACCCCGTGGAAGGCGACTCGGAGGCTGTTATTTTTGAAAAGATGCACAAGACGCTCAAGACCGCCACGGTGCTCGGCGTGCGCTCGTCCAAGTTGGTATTCTCGCCTATCGACCAGCTGTGGGCCTACGAGACGGAGCATAAGGAGCGACGCCCCAAGAAGGTGCACTGGATGTACCTGGCACGCACTGCAGACAGACTTGTGGGCCGTACCAAGGTCGATAACAACTGATGAGGAAATCGAGAAGCGAGGATTGTGTAATAAAAAAAAATATAAATCGGTTCTCATATGTATTTAAATTGAATTGAGGAGTTTTTTTTCTCTCGAAATATGGAATTAGCTGGAAGTGTAATTGTAGGCCTTATGACCAAACGTTCCTTGGGGACTTATAAGGCGCTCATCCGCAGCCTGCGAGAGTCGCAGCGCTCCTTCGTTGAGAGGAGGCTGGCAGCCCGACTTGCGCGGGAGAGAGCTTGGAACCACTACGTGACCAAACGCCCACCGATCCCAGAGGGATCCCTTGATGAACCGGTTCCAGGGGAAATGTCGTCTAGACAGTCTAGGCCATTTAGACAATCAGCACCACCGCTAATGGACTCGGGTCCCCCGGGTATCCTGGCTGGCTGCTAACGTCTATAGAGTACGTAACCGCAGTTGACATATAACAAATAATAATAATAATAATAATAAACTTAATTGAGATCGGCATTTGTGTCTATTCCTAAATGCACATCAAGACGACGCGAAGGTAAAATCATGTCAAGTCCAAACTAAAATGTGTGTCGAGCCTTCTGTATACAGTATACATCTCCCACAGCTCCAAGAACTGAGTTTCGCCCCAACTTCTGTGCTCTGCTCACCGCCATCATAAAAAAAGCGTTTGTACCTGGTTGGCGCACAAGGAGGCCAGGGCTCAGGTCCAGAAACTCAACATATCAACTGGACTCGAGTTTCGAATATCCTAGTCATCTACAAGATACAGCGCTTTTTTTGTTTTGTAGAATTGAAAACTTGGGTCTTGAAAAAAAAACATTCATAGTCTCCTAAAATGAAGTGGTGGCCCCTAGAGAGCCAAAATGTGTTCAAATGAACCCCAGAGTAGATTATTTCTTGTAGCCAGTTTTATTTATTACACGTTTTATAGCCCCTTGTTTCTAATTTATAGTCATCTGCCTCGACTTTCAAATATCCAGTAAACGCTAGTCATAAAAAAAAAAAATCTCAAATTTAACAGTTCTCTCGCTCGCACTTTAGACCAAAACCTTTTCAATCCTCGGGAAGATTGAGAAACTTTGAGACCAAAGCGAGCTCTTCGTCGCTATCAGAACTAGAACTGAAAGGGTCGCTGTATGATGAGGGTGTAGACGGGACATCAGAAAAATATGCGCCTGTGCACTTGTCGTAGTCATTGCGTGGAGCTTGAGAGCTGCACTGAAGACAAGCAAGACAAACCCTGTGTGGTTCCATGTGCAAGGCGAGACTCCTCTCCGTGGGGTTCTTTCCAATTTGTAAATGCATAAATTCGTCACAGTCAATAGCAAGCCATGAAGACAAACGAGAATACTCGTCCGCATATGAAAAGTCCGACGGAAGAGTCTCCTGAAGCTTGCAAATAGTAACCTTGCCCGTAGGACATTTTGCTTCAAGAGGGCTAGTGGTGCAATTAGCATTACTAGGATTAACACCATGAATGATATTTTCGGTAACTGCAGCATTGCAACTCTTGGGATGGGGAACGTCGAACTCATTGGAAGCGACAATATGCTGAATGTCCTCTAGGATTGGTTCCTCACAAATGTTATCAATGCCAGTCACAATCTCAGAAGTGTCGTTCAATTGGAAAGTAACATCTATTGTATCCTCAGAATAGCCCGAAGGATGGATGGTCACACTGTCTCGATTGAACGAAACAAAAACAGGAGAATGCTCTACAGGACCAAACGGACTAACGGTTCCATGACTGGTGAAATGAAGTTCAGATTCGATATTCTGCAGAAACGAGGTTCTTATGGGAGTAGGGGAAATATCTCTGGGAGAAGCACCCTCAGTCAAAGAGACTTGCCGGCGTTGAACCCTTCCAACATCGGCCTTTCTTATTCTATCACCAGTGGCCATATCAGGACCACTACTTGTGGACTCTCTTAATAAGGCAGGCATGGGTCCTGCTTTCCAGTTTGATGCCATATGCTGCTTAAAAGCGGATCGTGGGAACTCGCGCTTATAATTGCGTTTTTTGATGAGCTCCAGAAGCTTTCGGTTAATATCTGTTTCGACCGTCTGACGCTTGGCAGGGGCTTTCCTCCTTTTTGAAAACTCCTCGTCACTTGAAAACTCATCTTCTTCGCCATCCTCTTCGTCAACGTATTCGCGTTCTTGTTCTTGTTCTTGTTCCTGTCCTTCTCCATGCCCTTCTTCGTGTCCTCCTTCTTGCTCTCCTTCTCGTTCTCCTACTTGTTCTCCTACTTGTTCTCCTTCTTGTCCTTGTCCTTGTTCTTGTTTCGATTCGTCGTCATCTATGGCGCATTCATCGCTAGGCTTGGGATCTTTGCCAGCAAATTCACGATCGTATTCTCTGCAAAATGAAGCACGACCCTGGCGGAAGGAAGATAACAGACGGATGCGTTCTGAGCGAGTACTAGCCTCATAGGGAAAGTTAATGGCACTGCCACTGGAGCGCCGAGCGCTTGGAGCCATGGTTAAAGTTGGGGGTAAATAATGCAAATGATAGTTGGTTTGATTATATGAGGGGAGGATAATTAATAATTAGAGGAAGAAGAGACCTTGTCGATGGTGATCTTGAGATGCGAGAAGAAGGAGTAGAGGGAAACGCCGTTCGTTTTTATATTCGAGGCCGCAACATTCAATGTATGGATCTCATGTAACGCCTAAAGTGATCTCGGGTAGCACGACAAACTCCAGGTGACAATCCTGTGACGGAAGCGGCACCGCTGTTTCCCTCGTTACGAACACTGGAAATGGAATATCGTCATTTCTGTTCACAGGCTAAACGTTGGGGGAGTGCAGCGGGCAGTGGCCCGCGCCCTTTCGCGAGAACCACCCAAGTATGCACTTCTCGTGATAAACGCACTGGCACTCAAGCCGCGACACACGATCGTGGGCCTTGAATTCCTGCAGACATATCGTGCACGGATCCAGGTCTCGGCACTCGTGGAGTGTTAAAGTATAGATTATCATTCTGTTTGCACGGTCCTTGCCACGATTTGGCGACTGCGATAACACAGAAGACTGGGTAGATCCAGGACTCTCATTGCCGCTGAACAACTGGCGATGGTGCACAGATTCTGGTATATAATTGGGCTCGCTTTGTTCAGCGAAGTGCTGGGCACTCGAGCTCTCAGAAAGCCCATGCTGCTCCTGTTCTATCTCCTCAACTACAGTCACCGATCTGAGTCGTGGGCCGGAATGACTGGAAGACGTTCTGCTCGTGGCGCTGGCATTGGACTTTGCACTTCTGCCGCTGTTGGAGCGAGAGCGATTACCTGATCTCGTAAGAATCGCTGATCGAATCGTTAGCAGTTCGTTTGCACACTCATCACAGGTGCGGTGGGGGGTGTGAGGGCTTTTCAAGTATCGTTGGTTGGGCGTCCCGACCACGTACGTAAAAGGCAGATATGTTGTCCTAGTAGAGGAGCAGCTCGCACATACGACACGGCCGCACTTTCTGATCTTGGTTAGCATTGAAATCTTTGACGCCAGTCAAGAACTTTGGATCACCTACCTGCAATGGTGGCGTCGATAGAAAAGCGAAAAGGCGGTGTTACAAAGAGGGCATTTGTCTGCGTCGTAGTCTCTCTGCCATCGAGCAACGTCATCGCTGACGGTAACTCCATCGGAGGCAATGAGTGGCGAAGAAGCCATATCGCAGAAGTAGTTGGTCTGTTTACGATATCTCTGTGTCAAGGCTAAGCTTCAGCAAAGCGATGGAACTCTATACCCAATAACTCCCAACGGAGGTTTCTTGCAGGATTGGACAAATTAAGTTTGATATTTTGAACGACTAAGGAACGGCCCGTTCAGTTTCTCAATTCAATCTGCTAATAGGAACTGCAGCTGTGAATATATCGCGATTGAATTGGAAAAGATGTCTATACTGGCAGTTGTCTACCTATTCATGTCTCCCCTGAGCGATGACTCCGGACTCTTATGCGTGAAAATTTTCCTACACTCGCATATAACCGAGACCCCACCTTGACGTCACAAACGAATCAACTGAACTGACAGCACAAATACGGCGGGGCCTGCTTTTTGATTGGACGCTGCAACAAAAAACCTGCAAAGGGCTTCATGAATGGGTCGATACACAGCTGTCTCAAACTCTTAATGGCCAGTTACTGCTCAATGTGGGAATGGGATTATCATCATCTACTTCATGTCTTACACATGTACTGGAAGCTCTAACGAGGTGCTGCTTTGGGAGTTGACATCTACACATGACGTTCTAACCGTCATCTCGAAATCGATACAGCGTAAATCCCTTCTATCTACAAATGCTGCCAGAAGATAAATCGATACTTTTGTGGAAATCAGTGCCTCGGTATACCTCCATCTTTAATGCTTCTCACGTTCAAAAGCAGCCTTTTCTATGTAACAGAAACAGACAATCTTCATCCCATGGGCTGAGGAATTCAGAGTATATGGTTTTCAAATCTAAAAAACAAAAATTGACATATTAAATATTTCCAGTTACTTTTATTTTTCTGTGCAGTTATTCGCTGTCACTGTCACTATCGCTATCCCCTCCTGCAAAGGGCTCATCTTCAGCCTCATCCTCGAAATCCTGCTCGTCATCGTGCTCAAAGTCATCACCATCTTCCTTCTCCTCTTTGACGTCATCTGCAAATTGGACCTTAGACTTTTCTTTACCACGGGCCATTCTGCTTGAAGTCTTGCCCTCGGTCTTCTTTCTAACATTCTCCTCCTGCTTCTCGCGACGTTCCTTCTTGAGCTTGGCTTTCTGTGCGTGCTTCTTCTCAAGGGCAGCAATCTCGGATGCAGACTTATGCACAAAGCTATGGTACAGAATCTTGCCCTCGCACACTCCCTCTTCGATCTTTCGGAGTCCTAACTTGATACGAGGTCCAATTTCAACAAGCTTGATAGCACGCTTCTGCGTTAGGCTATTAAATTTGTTCTCCTCCTCAGCGGTCTCGGAAACAGCACTTCGCTTGATGTTGAGAGCATTAGGATTGTCGACCTCAACCATGGCATCATCTTCCACTTCAGACTCACTGGTATATCCACCTCCGTAAGGGTCGAGCAGGTAGTCGGCGATATCTTCCTTCTGTGCCATGTTAGGTAACGATTTGTTGATTTTGGTTCGGACTGTCTTCAACCGCTTGATGGCACGGGATTCTTCAACGTTCTTGGCTTCAATTGCGTAGTGTCTGAGATCAATCTCACCGGTCTTGGCGTCTTTGTTGAGAATCATGACACGCTTGATTGTTGAAAGCTTAGTCGTCTGTGCTGACAAGGGAGGAAACATATTTTGAAACATTGTTGTAAGTAGCACTTCTTCCGGAGCGGCACTTCGATCGGAGGTAAAGCCGTTCAAGACAAGTAAGGGTGGGCTATGGTAGTAGCTACCTTCAGTGGACTTAGGTGCACGCACAAATCGACGCACATCCTTGCACAGCGAGTAATTCAGTACTTTAAAATGAAGGGTCGGGCCACGCGGGGTACGGGCAATTCTCAAAGAAGTGTTACCTTGCTTGGTTTTTGAAAAAACAATGAGATGCGATACACTCAATGGACCAGCCATGACAAGGAAATCTTTGAGCTTGTTGGCCTTGCGTTCACGCAGTTTGGTAGCAGTGTAAGGCTGCATCACCTGTCTAAAGTCGCGAACGAGTTGACCCAACGAGTGAGACTGCTCGCGATTTGAACAAAGCTTGAGGACCATGGAGCGAGGCACCTTGGTGACGTCCTCCTCGCTCATTTGAACATGGGTTCTCTTCTTTTGCTATCAGGTTTGTTAGGATATGTTACAAAATTAGAAACAGCCAGTTCAGGGCTATTGGTACATACTCTTCTTTTCGCCATTTGATGATAGCTTTTTGTTCTCTTTCCTGGAATCGATCTGAGAAGGATCAGAATTCGCACCGCTCTTGAAGTTTTTTTTCATAGAATTTTTTCACTGTGAAGTTGGTGGTAAGGGTTGATGTTAGGGCTTTGGTTGGGAAGAAAGCGATCCAAGTTGGGAGGAAAGAAAATAGACTTTCAGACTTCGAACATGTACCACCTCCCAAAGGCTATATAATTTTGTTAGCCTCTCAGGGCATCATTCTCCAATTAATACCTACTTGCTGTAGCAGCACTCAAAGAGCGGCTTGTAAAAGATTGGCGCATAAATTTAACATAGTTGCTGAGTTCCTTATTTCTAACAATCAATTGAATCTTCAAAGTCTAAATGTTTGTAAAGCATTCGCTACTACATGCTTTCAGGCGAAATTCGAGGGTAGTTAGCTTTGAGTATATATGGGCACTTGAGACTCACAAAGTCTCTTGAGCTCCAACCATGATCTTGGCAAGCCTTTTGGACCATATGTACCCTCCATGTACTCTTTCAGTTTACTTATTCACATGTCCGCTACTGTAGAGCTATGGTCAATCCATATGTAGCTCACAGTGACACCAATCTTCGAGTCCTTTTTTATTATTATTGCCGGCATGTGTTTCAATGATGCCTTCGAATCAGATCCAGACCGCATTCCCACCTGTTCGTGACCGCTGCGACGGTGTGAAGGTTCAATTGCAATTTTGTTCATTGTTAGTGGTGCCACTAAATTCGTTAAATGCATGGGACGAGACCTTCATATGGATTATGGTTTCTTGGTGGCCCATACAAAGCATGATGAATGCCAGTGGTCGCTTTAATACTAGTATGCAATCGAATACAATTTGAACTTGGCATGAACTTAGACGGAACCCAAATTTGCAATGGCTCCATTCTATACTAATATTGCAAACATTGAAACCTTCAACTTGAGACAACAATTGCCCATATATCTTCCAACTTACCGTCGCTAACACTCAAGTGCATGCTTCTTTCGATATATATATTTTACTAGTACCTTGCTGAGTACCCCCACTCAAATGACAGATTTGGAATTCAAACTTCAAGTTGAATTCAGTCCAACAAAGTATGTAGTACATGTGCACTGGCAACTTGAAGACTTTCGACGCCTTCGTTGTATTCAGATGTTTATACTACCACTATGTATCACTATATATGCAACTTAAGCGAGCGCTGAGTGGAACAGGTGGAACTATAATATAACGTATTCAGCGGCCACACATACGCACACATGGCGATGGATCAGTTTTGCTTTTTCGCTTCGATCGAACCCAGAATCTATGTATGCAATTGTGCAACGTTTTAAAGGTGTAAATGTATACATGTGCACTACATAATATGCATGTATGTCTTGAGGATTATTTTCGTAGTAGATCCGGATCCATTGATGGTCGACTCTGGACTCGGAGCTTCAAAAAAAAAAAAATTCAAATACATCTTCAATGATACCAAAAGTGAACTACAAAAAAGTGCTGATGCAAATCTGCCCACTATAGTACGGGCCTTGGCCTCAGATGTCAGCTCCCTGTGCAGATGTAACTGCCAACGGTTCTCGAGATCTAGGTGTCTACCAGTGGCTATTCTGGTACTTTTTGGTCTACAGGCGTACTCCGCATGCATTGATTTTATGAATTCATATTACTATATAGCGCTATCGCTGGCTGCTAAAATATTGCTGGTTGAATTAAGCACATAAATTTGAGTTTATACATAAGAAAACCCAATGATCAATAATAATAATACATGATAGCAAGAAGCTCCAATATTCATTAGGCCATGAATTCAACTTAATGTTCTAGATAATAAATAGCAATAACAATAACATCAATTGATTGAAACGCATCAAATGTTCGAGTTTTTCTACTACGTTTGTACGACATTTGCCAATTAAGATTTACTTCGGGTGAACTTTATCATATTTATGATACCGTCTCAACCGTTGTCACTTGAAGCACTACTTCAAAGTTCAATGTTTAACATGGAGTACTTGGATCTCCTACTAAATGTATGTACAAAAAACAGTCATTGATGTTACAATTCAAACGCGTTTTTACGACCCACTAATCGATCGGCCATTGTGTATCTCAGAGTTGGAATCTCTTTAAATTGGATTCTAATAAAATCATACGTGCATTCAATGTTTGCATTGCACATGCGAATGCTGCGTGTTAAGAAGTTAACCATATGCCTAAAGTTTTCCCTTTTAACATTAGCTTTCTAGGTTCGAATATAAACTTTTTGAGCTCTATCGTAAACTCTCCAAGTTGAGCGGAACAACTTGCCAGTGTGTCTCACAGCCAATTGCCTCTTCAGAACGATGCAACTCAAAACCTTAAAGCTATCAATTGTATACTAACTTTACCTTTATTATTATTCTTGTTATATATCATTGCAACTATTGATCGTTCTTATACTCCTTAGCCGTTAGCAGCCAGCTAAGATTCCTGGGAGACCGGAGTTCGTTAGTGGTATTGACTTCAACTGTTATTCACTATCAACCTTAGAGCTTTCCATTTGAGTTTATGAAAGCAAATTGTATTCTCTTTGAGTCCGGGCCGTCGTCCACTAGCACTAACATAGCGTCCAAACTTAAGTTCAAAAAGCTTCCGGTTTGAGTTTTGCAAATACAATCGTATAGAACAACAATGATCGAATTATGATGCGGACTTTTGGGGCATTATGCGCAGAAACTTTCTGTATTATCTATGGGGCCGAAAACCCACTCCAGACATAATCTTTTTTACCAAAGTTTTCAGTCACCATCAATTAAACCACTCTAGAGCTCCACTGAACATGTGCGAAAGCACTTGCTTACAGATGATACGATATACATAAATGTGCCAATTATCTTTTTTTTTTCTCAATCAGGCGCGTATTAGCAACCAGCTAGAAACTTTCAGGGATAGGATATCGTTAGCGGCGTGCAATGTTGATGATCTAATTGGTTTAGTTGGCTGCTAACGTCTAATGAATACACATGAACTATTATTATTATTATTATTTGTTATATGTCAACTGCGGTTTATGTACTTTATAGACGTTAGCGGCCAGCCAGGATACCCGGGGGACCCGAGCCCATTAGCGGTGGTGCTGATTGTCTAAATGGCCTAGACGGTCTATGAATTATAGTTAGTATATAACAAAAATAATAATGGGTGTTTAAATGGATGGTGTTATCAAAGGAATCCATGAACGTTACCTTTTTGCCATGAGGCCACCGGGTGAAAATACCAAGGGGATACCTCTTCAACTTATCTGTCTTTTTCATTTTGTGGGTACTCAGAGGACTGTCTTTGCAGGGTCATCATTTTAGATCTCTAACACTAATATCTCGATATCAGGTCGCCGGAAATAGTGAACATTTCAAGCCAGAGCGCAGGCCACCATTGCGATATGTTCCGACCACTTCTTCAACACTGACTTAGTGACTCCGCACACCTCCTTCTGGTTGAGATATATGACATTCTGGCACCTTTCGCAGCCCTTGCCTAGTTCTGGCTCCTAGAGTAAGTACTGCGGCGCAGTATATCTTTGCACGGTGTTTTGGATGAATTCAGGCGTGTCCATTGTTGCTTGACCAGGAACACACATAGCCTTCATCTTATCAATAACCACCTTGATCAAGCTCCTCAATTGGCGCCTTGAAGCTAAGCTCAGGCGGTGAGTGCTGTGAACCCGTCTTTTGGTGGAATGCATGCGCAGTGAGTCGGCATCACAGTTGAATCATGATTAAGTCACATTATACATACGTGTACTGCAGGACATGCGATTCAACTACCGGTAAGCGACCCTACCTGATATATACTAGCTGTGGTGCTTAAGAAGGAAGCACCCAATATCATGTACGCCCAAAAAAAGGAAAAGACGCGATTGGCTACATGTGCACGTACAGGACAGGCGGGAGAATTTGGAAGCCTTCACCGATTGAATCACGCCTCTTTCGATGCATTCAAAATATTGAGAACTATATATATGCAGCATTTATGGAGCTCAAGTGTTTAGTTATAAATAATAAAAAAAAAAATAAAAAAAAGTTGACTGGCCATATTCGGGCTAATATTATATACTAGTAGGGCAAATGTGTAAGTACGAGCGCGTTGTTTTGGAGTACAATAGTACGGCGGTATAACGTCGTACATGTACCTAATCCAACCTTAATCGACTAGTAACTTGAACTCAAGCACTTGAGGCCGGCTTCTCTCATTCTAATTCCTACAAAGCACGTTAAACTTTTGAATTTGCACGTGAGAGAGCTTGGAGTCGATACATCACCAAGAAGCTATGGGTACTAGCACTGAGAGAAAGAGTTCTTTGGAAACCCGGCCGGTAACATTCAAGGCGCCCTGAAACGCTTTCCACGCCAGCACTAGTTAGCCAGACAATCAATGCAACTCGCTAGCGAACCTCTGGTCATTCACCGAGGGACCTCAGTCTGCTGCTAAAAAAAAACACAAGTACTTTTAGGCGTTAGCGGCGCCTGCTAAGCTTAGTTTAATCAAAATGAGACAAAACTTATTTTAACCAAATGATCAATTCAAGGCCAAAAATTCTATACCGGAAAAATATCTGATACGCGTTCAATAGTAGTCATGCTTCGAAAACTCAGTTGACATATAACAAATAATAATAATAAAAACTCATCAAATGTGTACAGTACACACTGAGCGTAATAAAAAAGTTAACGGTCTTATCTAACCTTGAATGCGTCACAATTAGTGAAGAATCAGCACTAAATAGTACACCAAAGTATAAGCCGTAATCTCAAGTTACTTTTGTGTGTGTAACATTCAAGATTGAAATGTGGGAAAATATTGAAATGCTGGCACCTGTGTTGTAACGATCCACTAGCTATCCACAGCTGCAACTACAATCTGAAGCTGATCACTGTTACTTCTACAAACATAACTACGCGATATAGCAAGGCGCATATGAACTCCGCAAAACGTTCAAAAGGGCTCAAATACGGCTTATTTTGTCTTAACGATGGATTCGAAAAATGGCTATAACTCAGGAGATTTACATAACTTGGAATTACTGAGAACAGGGATGAAAAGAGTTTTTATCTAAGTATGCAATAGCCAAATAACATATATGGCTTGGGTTCCTACATATGTCTTTCAGCTGAAAACATGTATTTGAAAGCTGGATACCAGTTGGCTGCTAAAACGGCTGATGCAAATACGAAAAATTCTATCTGGTATGGATGCTGTTTTTCCAACATACAAACATAAAATTACTAGTTAAATCAAGCTTGTGTTATTGATGATATCAGAATCCGTGATCACCCATTAACGAACCCACAGATACCTGATGATGATCATGGTGTACATGTGTACATATTTCATGACTTTACAGCTGTAATCAAGTGTAAAAGAAATGTGCCCAAATGCTTTATAAAAACATTTGAACTTTGAAGTAAATATAGTACATAGTAGTAGAATTCTATAGACTTCTGCGTACGCGTACGTACGCCGGCCGTACGTTGGTAATCATTCTGTACATATTATCAATGGATCCGCGATTGATGAGAACATTGATCCATTGATGTATGTAAATTTGAACTCTATGCATCGCCTTTATCATTGAAAACGTAACCGCCTATTGATTTGGTTGATTTTGGGACACATGCGTCTGCATACCCGACATGCATAGCGCTAACATTATGCTATTCGAGACATTGGGGAAATATGCAAATCTGTAAGGGCGTTTGTGCACGCACGCATTCTAAGCGAATTTTTATTCGGATCCTATCCGATGTGAGAGGTACAGTGAGTACATAGCTGACCCTATACGAGCAGATGTTCTAGTAGCGGACTGAAATGCCCGTTATAATATAATATTAAATGTTACGGAACAGAGAACTCGTGAGATAGGATAACAGCTACCATTTTTACCAGGGCAGTTAACAGCACTTGAGCGGGAGATTGGTGTTTTACATATCATTGACTGCAGAATACTCCCTTGATGAGAATGGATTGGGCGATCCATCAAGTCATTTTTAGAAGAACTAGTCTATATACTATGCACAATGCATATATAGCCTGGAAATGATTAATTGGATCCGTGAGAAATAGAGGCGTTTCGTTGAACTTCAAATGCCCAATGCATACATGTGCACGTTGTGTCAATTGATCCTGTCTACATTGAAATCGTCAATATTGAATGCCAACGCATGTATACCTGAGTTTTTGAAGGTGAAAAAAAATACATAACTATTCATGACCACACAAAGCAAACGCATATTTCAAGTAGACCAGTGACGTCAATATGTGCCAAGTTATAAGTTTTAGTATGTATTGCAAATTGCTGCCCAAAGGCACTTACATATATTCAGCTATACTGAGCCTTAAAATGATCATTGATGCCTTAAATTGGATAATATATATAGCATGCAGCTGTAGATCATGATCATTATTTATATCTGTTTCCATTGTTCTGATTGATCGTCTAAGGATCGCCGCGGGATTGTTCCGATATCCTCGTTGGTATAGCAAATTTCCTGTTGTGCTCTAACTAGCGACGAAAATTGCTGTACCGTTTCATGTATACGGTACCCCCAGACGAGAATGATCAAAACATCTCGACCACTTGAGCTCTATAGGGCCTTGGAAACCTCAAATTAATTTATCAATGATGTTCACAACCTACATATATGTTGCTAGCTTGGCACGCTAGCTATAACTGTGAGTAGCAATTTCAAGTGATCAATTGCAATGTTCATGATGTTGCACAGTGCTTGAGCGATATTAATTTTCCATGAATGGAAACACAACGCCCATCTGAGGGGGCTTTGTGAAGCACTGTGCAGTTTCAAACTCGACTTTTATTGACAAATGCCTTCAAGTTCGAAAGGTCTGAAGTCCGCCTGAAGTCAGCTCATGGATTGGCCAAGGCAAACATTTGCTCGGCAAGTTGATCCCGGCCGACTACGAAAAAGGATTCAATTTGGATACTAGCAACTGGAATATCTAAATAATATTAACAATGAATGCCTGTGGCAGTTGATATCAACATCAATTGAGCATTTGTGATATGTACTCTATGTATGTGAGAACTGTGGAATACGTACAAACTTTGAATAAATTCTTAAGCGCGCCTATTGCTGGGGCTTATCCCTGAGGCAGCACCCCATGCAGCATCTTCAAATGCGCATACAATTTGATAGTATGATGTTCAAATGTGTGCACGTTGATTCCTATTGCGCAATGAAATTTAATCGATGTTCCATGTACTAACGTATTTCGTGCATACAAAAATATATGCAGATCTCTTTGCATTGCAATTGCATGGAGGCGACAATTTTATGCATCTTCCACGCGGCCCTAGAAGTGCCGTTATAATGATACATCATTGCAATACATATTGCAACTTGAAGACAAAGCAAACACATGTACTGCAACTTACGTACGCATACTATAGTACATATGTACGCAGAGCTTAAGCTACCTATTGATGCATGTACCAATAGCTAGCTCTAGAGCGCAATACATGTATGTGCTATACCGCTGGGTCCAGATGTCGTCTGTAGAAATACACTGAGTGCTCTATAGACATAGGAAGATATCTCAAACCAGACTCGTATGTAGATATTATCACTCTTAACGGTGTTTGAGTTAGCATTTAGAGTAAACTAGCTTCGAATAGTACTAACGTGAATTTCTTATTTTTATTCATTTATTTAAATTCGTGATAATAATAATTCATGAGCAGTTCGAAGTCGTTCTACTATATAATTTTTATCGTTTGTTATATGTCAACTGCGGTTTATGTACTCCATAGACGTTAGCAGCCAGCCAGGATACCCGGGGGACCCGAGTCCATTAGCGGCGGTGCTGATTGTCTAAACGGCCTAGACGGTTATCAATGAAAAGTTAATATGGCATCAGACGTTTTAGCAAAAGGCAGTAAAACTGATCTTTGCAGAAAGTTGCGATTTGCTTGCTCATGCTTTGACTGACTTAGATAGCATTTCCCTTCGAACTAGTGGGCCCTCAACAGATTATTGCTCTGGTAAATACCCATGGCTCTTAAGGTGACAAATGTGATTGTTGTGCAATGTAAGCCAAGTTCGCTGCCAAATTGATGGATTAGTCAAATACGAGCCTTACAAATTCCCATAATAAGTGGTTCGAAAAGATTTAATAGCGCCATTCATATCATTCATGGTGACGAAAGAAATTACCTTGCAACAAATTTAGCAAAACTACATACGTCAATGATACCTGGCTAAATATATAACCACATATGTATCTTTTAGTCGCGCCCTCATACATAGATGCTTGATCGAAAAATTCAGACGCCTCGAGATCTCTCCTCTTCTCTTTAACAATTCCGGCCTCTCCCTCAAATTCTCATCGATACATAGTACGCGTGGAAAGAGAAGATTGATCCAAAAAGTATATCCTACATATCATCAACTTGAAATGCATAAAGTACCTTAAATTTCGGTTGCGATCAAAATTTACTTCGATCATGATATGTATCCATTAGTCGTAGCAGTAGCTAGTAAGGTTTAATTCCATAAAATATATCAAAGTATACCATTTTAGGAGTATGTATCGCCGATGCATTTTCCCATTCCGGAAGAGTATGTAAGTAGAGAAATAGGGTTATTGTCTGAAGTTTATTTTCAATCATATATCAGTATAAATCACCGTATATACATGTACACTTTTCTTTTTTATTCAATTTGAGCTATAGTCGCGAATTCGAAGAAAGAAAATCGTTCAATTGATTCGAAGCCTTGATAGTTGTCCATCGACTGGCTTCATTCAAAGCATTTATACAGAGAGAATAAAACCAATATAAAAGCAGGACAAATATCCACATTTTAAGGATCTTTTTTTGCTTCTATACACAACTATTCCGTCGTTTCCCATTTCACTCGCTTAACAATGGTCAAATTGCTCTCTGTAGTTGCAGGCTCTATGGCCTTATTCTCTGGCTTGGCTGCCGCCCAGCTTGATTTTGCCGACGCTCGTCTCCAGGTTAGACAGGTTGCTTTCTCTAACGCAACTTCTTCGTCTGCTGCTCCTTCCGCCACTACGTCTGCTTCTGTGAACGACGGTGACGAATTTGTTACCAAATTTTTCGATAACTTCGCCACTGGATTCCTTAGAGGAAAGAGAGCCGCTGTTCCCTTTAACCGCGCTTACGGTGAGGTTTATGGCATCATCGACCTTTTGCTCGGAAGTCTGGAAAATGTTTTCTCCGCTCTGTCTTCTTTCTGCTTCCCCGACCTTGCCTCTCCTATTCTCCGTCGTGATGATGTTGTTCTTGACAAGGATACATTCCTCTCCCTGTATGCCACTTACTACCAAGTTGTCGTAGAGTGGAAGGCTTCTAGCGATTACACCACCTTTATTGCCACTACCCACGCCGCTGCTGCTGACTTTGACGCTGATACCGCCATTGCCGGCATTCAAGCCCAGACTCAAGCCACCATTGCTCTTGGCGAAGCCCGTCTCGCTACTCTTTCTGGAGATTCTGAGGCTGCCGCTGCCATTGCCAATATCTTGGCTTTGTTTGATACCATTTCTGCTGAATTCTACGAGGCACTCAGACTTGGAAGCGCTGCCGGTTCCACTACCACTGTCACCGAGGCCGTCACAGTCACTGGTACCGAAACTGCTACCACCACTGTCTACACCACTTGTGTTAGCGTTATTGGTGCCACTTCCACCGCCACTGTCACTACTGCCATTGTTGTTCCCAGCTCCACTGTTGTGACCAAGACCACTGCTGGTGTTACTGTTACCGTTACTGAACCTTGTGATGCTACTCTTAATCCTGCTGGCAGTACGACTACTGTCTACTACGGAGGAGTTACTGTCACTACTCTTGTTCCTGTTACTCTTACCACCTATACCACTGTCAAGTCTGCTGGCGTTTACACCGTCACTGAGCCTGCTCAATACACCACCATCACTTCGGGTGGTTCTGTTGTTACTGCTGCTGTTTCCGCTGAGCCTGTTGTCTACACCACTGTTACTTCAACCGCTGCAAACGGTGAGGTTGTTACCGTCACTGTTGCTTGTGAGACTGTCACTACCACTAGTGCTGGATCTACTTATGTTACTGTTGTTCCCGTTGGTGCCGGCAGCACCGCTGCTGTCGTTTACACCACTGTTGTTTCGACCGCTGAGGGTGGTGAGGTTGTTACTGTCACTGTTCCCTGTGAAACCGTCACTTCCACCGGTGCTAATGGAGCTGCTGTCGTTACCGTTGTTCCTGTTACCACAACTGCCACAACTGTCTACACCACCGTTGTTTCGACCGCTGAAGGTGGTGAGGTTGTCACTGTTACCGTTCCTTGCGAGACCGTAACCTCCACTGGTGCTAGTGGATCTGCTGTTACCACTGTTGTTCCTGTTACTACTGGCACTGCCACCACTGTTGTCTACACCACTGTTGTTTCGACCGCTGAAGGTGGCGAGGTTGTTACTGTTACTGTTCCTTGTGAGACTACCGCTGCTACCGCTGCCGCAACCACTCTTGCTACTGTTACTCCTACTTACTACACCACCTACGTTTCTACCAGCGGAGAGACTGTCGAGACTGTCACCAAGGCTCTGACTGTTGCCACTGTCACTAACGCTGTTGGCTCCACTGTCGTCACTTTGGTCCCTGCTACCGAAGAGGCGACTACTGTCTACGCTACCTACACTTCTACCAACAGTGCTGGATCTTCTACCGTTGTTACTGTTCCTTTCACCCCTGAAGTTACTACTATTGTTACTGTCTCTTCGGGCTCTGTTGTTTCAGTTGTGTCCACCCAGCTCGTTAGCGCTTCTGAGACTGTCGTTGCCTCCGGCTCCGCTGCCGTGGCCACTACTTCCGCATCCGCTGTTGTCGGTACCACCACTACCGCACCTGCTGTTGTCGGTGCCACCACTTCTGGCGTTGCCCAAGCTAACAGTGCTTCTTCCGGTAAGTCCAGCGTTATGGGTCTTATTGGTGGTGCCCTTTTGGCAGCTGTTTTCCTTGCTTAGAATTCATATGAACTCCAAGGCACCTGCTAGCAATGTTCTCTACATTCCTTATTTATCAGCTATTTCTTATTCTTCTAATAATGTGCTTTATAAAGCCATCAGATATCCAACCTTTCATAATTTCATGTAATGACATCGAGTTTATTTAACTTCACGTATTGCATTTTTATGTAACGATCCTTTGTAGAATGTTCCCAGATCTCGTCTCAGGCAGTATCAGTAATGGATTACGTAAGCAATCCCTAGTAAAGAAGAAGGGAGAAGGCCAGTGCTTAGCACCAGCCTTCTCCCAGAGGAAGGAATCACTTGCTACTCTGGTCGTACAACGTGCCTCAAGACTAACAACCGTGCGGGGCACAGTTAGGAGCCTACAGCCTTGTTGGTTCAATCTTGAGGAGTTGATCGACGAGAATGAGTGTGTCTTTTATAGCCGGCCAGAATGGCCGTCTCCCTAAGACGAAGGGGTTGAATACTTGACAGTAAATGAGATGGCTGGCGAGCCCGCTGCTGTGTGCAGCGGTGCCGCGCTGTGGCCCGTCGGTGCTTGGCCGTTGTGGCAATCCCGTCGTATTTCTAGTTGGATACGATCGTTGAAGCCATCACGGGAAGAATCGTGTTTTGTACGTTACATTTATCTATTTAAGCATTCACACGTTCAGTCGATGGAGCAGGTAAGTTTACCTTATTGGCAAATATCTACTTCTGCATTACCTTCAAGTTTTGAAGGGTTATCTTAGAAAGACTACCTTGGGGATCAAGGGTATTGAGGCAGGTTGTACGACTTAGTAGTGATGCCCACGCTCCGTTCTTAGCGCAGTTTTCTCCCTTCTCTTTATGAATAATTGCTTACATAAGACTCAACTCATCATCTAACATGAATTAATTATTCGTATTACGATGGGATCTGACAAGTGTTAGCAGCGTGTTAAGCAATAATCGGAGCACTGAGATAGAATAACAGTGTTCTATGAGTAGTCGGCTTTAACAGCTTTATGGGCACGGAGAGTCTGTAATAATAGAGTGAAGAGAAGAAAGGAACACTTTGTCCCAGAAAAAGAGTCTGGTCGTGATACCTAACCCAACCTAACATTAATCCTTAGTGGATCCGAGCTGATTCTACACAGGCTCGTTACAATTCTCACATTATGATGATCATCGATCTTCCAGGAGGGATCCTATGGCCACTACAGAGCTCGTTTTGTTCAAACTTTAACTGAAAAAAAGCTGAATCCAACATCTCGGCATTGGGCCCCCTCAGAACTCCGACGCTCGAAGAGCCAGCATTTAGTGATTTCTTTTGGATTAAGGTTATTTTCCCCTTTACAAACTTACACTGCTAAAGGATTCTTTCCAAAATCAGCATATACATCAATTGATGTACCGCAGTTGACATATAACAAATAATTAATAATAATAATAATAATGTATGTAGTTCGGAGTACTCCGTCAGACTTTGAAATCCATGGGTGTTATAAGATCACTGGCTGTGAGCCTAAAGTTTCATGGCAAATGTGTACTGCAGGAATAACAGTAGTGCGGTTAGAGAAGAAGATTGAATTCCCGAAGCACGCTTTGGCGTGCAGTGCACGGTGTCTTTACGCACCAAACATCAGAGCATGCATAGCTCATTGTGATACCCGTGAGTACATGAGCGAAGCGCCAAGTTGACACTATTGCATCCGACTCGACTTTGAACGGATGGATCTGCTACCCAGAGACAAAAATGTTTCAATGAACATTTGAAGTGAAACATTTTAACATGAATGCATGTAGCTAGCCCATAATTATATTAACAGTCTAGGCCATTTAGACAATCAGCACCACCGCTAATGGACTCGGGTCCCCCGGGTATCCTGGCTGGCTGCTAACGTCTATAGAGTACGTAAACCGCAGTTGACATATAACAAATAATAATAATAATAATTTTAATGTAAAAAAATCTCTCCACGTTAGCCCTCCACCTACACTTCAGTTTACATTATCATTCTTGTTATATATCAGCTATGGTTCTTATACTCTTTAGTCGTTAGCAGCAAACCAAGATCTCCTGTAGTCGGGGGTTCCTTAGTGGCGCTGATTGTCTAAATGGCCTGGTATTGATGACATTTCCCCTCGAACCGGCTCTTCGAAATATTCCTCTGGGATCAATAGGCCTTTGGTGACGTACATTTATTATTATTATTATTATTTGTTATATGTCAACTGCGGTTTACGTACTCTATAGACGTTAGCAGCCAGCCAGGATATCAATTGCGATTGAATTCTCAGATCTTTCAGCCACGGCAATTTATAAACTTTCACATGCAACTTCGACGATGGCTCATAGTTATAATTTTGACCATGCCTTGGTTGAAACAACTTTGTTCTATAGATGCCGGCAAAGCAAAATGGCATTATATAACATCAATGACTAGGATGAATCCCATGTACTATTGTGCCTACTGTTCAGTGATTTTCGTATACATGACTCGAAGTCAATGAAATTGACTGAAAATACATAAATGCTGTAAATGTCAGGAGTTGTGCGTTGATTATGTATGCGTTGATTTACTATAAGCAAGATTTATAGCATTTTGTTTTCTAAAAGTGCAATGGAGTAGGCAATACTGTACTTGTACCCCACTTGCCCTAGCTAGTTTGCTAGAATCGGCGCCTTACACGCGAGAAGAGACAAAAGCCTAAGAAGATAGAGCTACGCGCAAATAGAAAACCTGAAATCCAAGTCCAGATTGCGGTTTGTCTCGAAGAGTAGCCTGAATTGAGGTAGATGTTTAATCTACTATCACAAACATTATCATCTCCCTCCTTATTACGTAGAGACTTAAGAGGGGTATTTGCTGTGATTTTCCTTGAAAGCGATTGAAAACTTCAAAGATCCCTCCTGAGTTTCATTAGGTATGCACGCATATGCAACATGACCTCGAAGAGTATGCGATGTAGCAAGAGATAAAGTGTTCAGAACCGGTCAGACCATCAGCGCATCTACTTACGAACATTAGTTTCCAGGGGTTCCCGGCTCGCTGATAAAACCATTAGTGAGATCTTGAAAATTCATGGGAATGGGAAATAAAATTCTTTAAGTTTCCTTTGGCTGATATTAAAAGTCAAGTTACCAGCGATAGCACCCTTCTGGAACCTGCTATATATTTAGAGCTACTGCATGAATGTGCAGAGATTGTTCCTGACGACATATTAGCAGCACTTGAGTATCGTATAGATGGTCTTCACAAAAGGCCAGGTGAAGTGGATAGTCCCTAGTAGTTCTTAAAAGTTCCAGGCCCCTAAAGACGCAGGACTTCGTCAGAATTTTGGTACCGCTAAGAGTTTGAAAAAACAATTTGGCTAGTTGCATTCGAATAGGTGTTAAACAGTCTTGAAAACTGAAAAAGGGCTAAGATAGATGAGCAAATGCATGTTTGTTTACATGTCGTCTGGACCATTTTTTTTTTATCAGTGCCATTAACGAACTCTGGTTTCCCGGGGATTTCACCTGGCTGCTAACAGCTAAGGAGTGTAAGAACCATAGTTGATTCATAAGAAGAATAATGTTAAATAATAAATTACATTTAACTGAGGACCTAGTAATATTCCAAAGTTGATAAACACTAGTATTATCTATCCTGACAAAGAGACGTTTGATGCGGAAACAATTGTATTTATAGTTTATAATGTCGCTGCCCTTGAGCAAAGCTATAAGATGAGCCGAAATGTCTCAGCAATCAGAATAACTGGACGCTCGATGGAATTGACAACCTTGTCTATTTTAATGCAATTCAGGGACCAAGTTTGACTGCATGCACGCTCAATGTGTCGAACGTGTAAGCTATAAGAATCGGGAATAGATTTCTACTATTATTATTACTATTTAAAGTTAGAAACACGGTACCCAGCTCAAAGAAATTTAATTCTGCTATCAACAGAAATGTCGATATGCAAATTCCATCTATCTAAGCGCTTAAAGCGCGAAGATATTCTACATCCGAATCCGTTGAAAGCTCCTTCTGCCATACGAACAGCTGAATAAACTGAGTAGTGAAAACCGTCGAACAATGGGAAGAAAAGACCATGGAACATTTAGCGTGGAAGCAACAGTCCCATGCAGGCGTATTAGAATGTAATATTGAAGTCAACCAAGGTTGGAAACGACGTTTTGTTGAGTCAATTGCCGTACATGAAAAAAAGACGAGTATACAACAGGGAAGTGAAAATTGACTTTTTTTTCATGTACCGTAAACTCAAATGGCGTCTTTGAACTCCTTTTTACATAGTGCAAACAATGCTACATTGATACTAATACAGAACTCACAAGACAAAGTCATCGTATAAAAGGACAAAGTTACTTGAGATTCAAAAATATTGATAGATTGTTTGCAGGAGCAAGATATTGAAATGCGATTTCCAATTCACATTGCAATGTTCAAATGTAGTTGACGACAACAGAGATTTTGTACATTGTGCCTTCACTGTTTCCGCAATGATCGGATTCAAATCTTGTTTCAAAAGCTAATACGAGTGTCGCGAACCACAAATATTTATTGCGTCGGAGCCATATGTTCACTGGTGTCGGAAATAACACACACTCCTACGATGATACATGCAACTCTGCATCCAAATGTTATGTGCGTCCTCTTTACTTCCATGACCTAGATTACGCGCCATGCGCGCTTGGAGCGACTTATGAAGTGACGCGAATATAAGCAAAGCCAGCTGCAACTTGCCGAGGAGTTTCATGGTAAAATTTGTGTAAAATGGTGTGAATCACCGTATTTGCCGCATCCTAGTTGACTATGTATTGAGTGAAGGAATTCTGGTACTGGAGGAAAAACTTAGAGGGTTTTGCGTCGCGCTAGGGTGCAACTAGCATTCAAGTATATCATGTAGTGCAAAGATATTCTCGTATCATATTTCACGGCACTCGATTGCAGCTCGTGTAGGAAACCACTGTCCAGTCTGTCTTGAGCCATCAGGAAGTTACGATCAAAGGTGTAGTGTTGTATATCGCCCGTGAAAAGCGAAAGTGACGCGAACAGCGCGCTCACTCGGCCTTGTGAAAACTCTTGTGAACAGCACAAGCAACGCGCTATTCTAATCAACGGGCAACACGCTTAGGCCCGAGGCGAGTATCGACGGTTTGCGCTCCACGCTCCTGGCCCCGAACGAGTCGAACAAACGGGGCTTCGTCGCGTCGACCATTCCCACTCTAATCCGCCCAATCTGGGCAGTGAACACCTTTTGCTTTTTCGCTCAGCTCCCTATTTTTTTTCTTCCCGCGAGACACGGCCACCATCCCAACCTTACTTTTCCGCCAGTATTTTGTTTGTCTTTTTTTATTGGCTTTTTTCCTTTCCTCTTTCTCCACCTTTTTCTTCGTTGCGTACAGCTATGGCATTATAACCATGAGCGCCAGCATTTCTCTATGTGACTCTGGAAAGCAGCCAGTGCCACTTCTGAACGAGTCGGCTCAACAGGTTCAAACGACTGATACCTCCTCCACCCCGAGAGATAATGGTCAGTTTCACACTAATCAGGCCCCCGTATCACCGCCTCTCACGGCAGCCACTACTGAGTTCCTGTTACCCAAATCAGGAGAATTCAACTCAAGAAATACGGAATCGTCTCCGCCACCTGAGACCCACTTTTTGAGTGCCTCACCAACCTATCCTCCTCGCCTTGATGGGGACCATATTTATTCGCAGGAAAACAATCCTTCTGCAAACTCCTCTGTTCCGTCTTCTTCGCTCAAGTTTACTAATCCACCATCGTCATCGTCATCATCATCATCCAGGCCGACGAAGCTTACCAGGGGCGCAGTATATCATATGAAGAGTTCTTCATCTGCTACTTCTTCTATTGTTCGACATACACCTCACCAAAAATCTACTTCCGTAGATGTCCTGTCCAGCAAACATTTCATGCAGTCGTCGTCTGAGACTTTAGTTCGTAGCCCTTCTCTGACCACTGACACTTTGCCTTCAATCCCTATCTCCTCGCAAAAAGACGATATGCTCCAACAAACGGCTGAATTGCTTCAACCTCCTTTACCCATTCTTAGCTCTGCAGTTTTGAAAGACACACCGAATTTGCCAGGGCAATCTGAAATCTCACAGTCCGCGCTTAACGAGCAGCCCACACAACCTACGTCTTTTTCGGGTCAGCTTCCTGAAACCACCTTGGCATCGTCTTCAGTCTCTCGCGCGCCTGATCCTATTTCCAACCCTATTTCATCTCCCGTAATTCAAATTCCGCCCAGATCGGTCAAACATACCTCCGCTTCTGAGACTATACTTAATCCTCGCACAAGAAGCAACAAACCACCCTCTTTGAGTCTCACCTCTTCTACCAGGGATGGCTTAAATAGCGCGTCGTCTCCCCTACCGCCCATGAATGGAGAAAACCCTATAGGTAGCGTTAAACAGGTCAACCTACTTTCCACCGTTAGCAGGTCCTCGTCAGCTCCTTCTACCCCTATTCCACCTGTATCAAACAGAACTCCAGAGAATTTCGATAGGAGTAAGGATAGGATAAGAATTGCTAGTCCGCTGGCTATTTCACACACAGGGACAGATAATTATACGCTTGACGAGCTTAAAGTAACTCTGAGCGAAAAGCTTATTCAGTTGTCTCAAGTACAATCTCAAAATGCTCAACTATGGACTCTCGTTAATAAACAACGGACAATGATTTTCGACCTACAGAAGGATCTGGATGGAGCGGTGGAACAGAACGAAAGATACAGGGGTTTGCTGGCCAAATATCAGTCTGGAAGTCAAACGAGTCCATCTCAACTTTCTGGAGAACCTTCAGCTGAAAATTTACCATCTGCAGACGCCAGCAGTTCTACGGAGTCATCCAAGTCTAAGAACGATTTGCGACAGGACCCCATATATCCTTTGGCTTCAACTTCCACTTCAACTTTAACCTTGACGCAGAAACCGGCTCCTCACACGAGAAGCGCTTCGACTGGTAACACGAATTCGCAAAAGAGTTTGGATCTTGATTCGCAAACGTCGTCTCTGGAATCTAAACCAAATACGTCTGAAGCTCAGCTTGTGGTAGAAGCGTTAACTCAGTCCGAGGCCAGACTCAAGCCTGGCTTTAAAACGAACACAGAACCTGAACTCTCGACGAATGGATCTGAAGCTTTGAGCTCTAATTCTCTTAACCTCACACCGATTTTGTCAAATTCACCAAACAATAGCTCTAGCCATCTTACACAATCCTCTACTGAAAAAAACTCGGAGGCAAAAAATCACTCCCCACTACCGACGCCTCAAATCCCTCAGGCTGGTCCTTCTACAAACTCACCAAAAGAATCCTTTGACTTTAGCAACCTCAATCCTCAGCGAAGCGTTATATCTGTATGTTGAACGATACTCCTCAAGAAGAGTCAATAACTAACCATGTATTTTAGAATTCTTCTACTTTAATTGAAAAGCCGAAACCAAGAACTCCGGAGAGTGTCCTCGAGTCTAAAAAAGTTACTCTGTTTGTCACCCCGGACGAACTTTCTTCAATCTCTGTGGAAATCAGCACCCTTATCGGAGGAACAAAATCTACTCAAAAACGAAGTGAAGAGCCGGTCGCTGTATTCACTGCTCTTGACAAAGCTTCTAAGAAAGAGTTATGGAAGGTTGTTAAAGATTATGCATCCTTAACTGCGTTGGATAGCGTCTTGCGTCCTCTCGTTGACAAACCTGACTTTCCCAGGATGCCCGAACAAAACCTATTTCAGACACACGCGCCTTCGAGAGTAGACACTAGAAGAGAGGCATTGATTGCCTACTTTAATTATTTTATGGAAATTCCAACACTTCAGTCTGCCGCCAGTCATGCCTTATGCGAATTCTTATCCACTGGTGCTATTGATCCTATGGATGTTCCTGATACCCCTTCACGCAGGGAAGGCTATTTGACAAAGCGAAATAAAAAGATTAAGGGTTGGAAGGTGCAATATTTTGCCATGGAAGGGGATCATTTAAACTATTATGACAAACCAGGCGCAGAACTGCAAGGTTCGATCTATCTTATTGGCGCCAAGATTGGCCGGCAGACAAAGACCGAAACAGACAGTAATCCATCTGAGGATGCGCTTGAAAAGGAATTTCGTCACGCATTTTTGCTGGTAGAACCTAGAAAGAAAGACTGCCGACATGTACTTTGCGCTGAATCTGACGACGATCGCGATCGGTGGATTGAAGCGCTTCTAGAAGTTATTGCACAACCACCACCATCACATTCACCTGCTCCTGCGCTCGAGACTCTAGCTACAACAAAGAAAAACAGTTCTGCTGTTTCTGTAAACTCTTCAGCTTCAACGACTACATATACTCCATCTCTTGAGCCTTCGTACAAAGCCAAAAATTTCCGACATTCTGGGAGTTTTACGTCTCACCCCAATCTGCCTGATAGCTTTAGATCAAAACCACATTCTGATTCTTCGATAAGTCAGCTGAGGCAACAAGGTGAAGATGATGCAGAAACTTTGAAGGAGAAAAAGTCCAAGAAAAAAAGTTTTTTTTCAGCATTCAGAAACCGTGCCAGCAACAATCACGGACAAAGCGCTTCTATTTCGGCTGTGCCAGAGTATTTCCAAGCCACCCCTTATTCTGCAGTCGAACAAAAAACATTACCAGCGAATCATGCTGGTGCAGTTAATTCAAACCCCAGTAAGCACGACGTGGCTGCTATACAAGCTCTGGGTGCTTCATTAGAGGAAGCTATAATTTCGCAAAAAAATATACCAGTCCCTTCTGATTCACCTCAACCTTTCAGTCCGGAACTGGGTGGAAAGATCAATAGAGTCTTTGGAGTTCCATTGGCTGACGCCGTCGATTTGTCTTCGAAAAATGTTCACCTTTGCCGGGTCCCATCCATTGTGTACCGGTGCATTGAACTCTTAAAGGTCCGTGGTGCTATATTTGAAGAAGGGATTTTTAGGTTAAGTGGATCTACGTCTGCAATCCGCAATCTCAAGGAACGATTTAACAAGGAATTCGACGTTGACCTTGTGAATAGTGAGACTTACTATGACATTCATGCAGTGGCAGGCCTTTTGAAGCTATATTTGAGAGAAATTCCCACCCTGATTTTGTCTCCATCTCTGGTGTCTGAATTTCGAAATGCGGTGGATATTCCTAACTCGAAAGAAAAGACGCGGAGGCTCAAAAATCTGGTGCGCGAACTACCAAAGGAGAACCGGGACCTGTTGTGCGTTCTCTGTTCACTTCTAACCGAAATCATTTCACACTCCGACGTCAACCGAATGACTCTGCGGAATGTTGGAATTGTGTTTGCTCCAACATTGAACATTCAGGCATCGGTGCTAATAAACTTTCTGACAGATTTTGATGCGATATTTGGGGATGAGGATGAATCGACGGGATCGTCAAATGAAAACCTGCAGGACTCAGCGCTGACACCGGCGCAAGCAGCAGCGACAATAAGCTCCGCAACTGTGCAAACCAAGGTACTGGAAGATGACCAAAAATGAAGAACCTAGCATATTACCATAGAGTTCACGCAGACTCACGAAGCACTTTATAATAATTAATTCATAATATTGTAAATTATAATTGCAACGCACACGATTTGTTAATTGAAAACCCTATCTATATACCGAATCATTATTATAGTGAAACATCAGCAGATGAGGTCTTGACAGATCCCTGTGCAGCAGCAGACTTTAACGCCTGGGCGGCCTCGCTTTGACGCTTCTTCAACACGTTCTCAATGAACACTTCACCAGCCTTGTACGATGATCTTACAAGGGGTCCGCTGGCACAGTAAATAAATCCAAGATCCATGGCACGTTTTTGCCAATGCTCAAATTTCTCTGGTGTTGCATACTCCACGACCTTCATATGGCGCTTAGTGGGGCGCATGTACTGACCGAATGTAACAATGTCAACATCTGCGCCTCTCAGTTGCTTCAACGCATCTTCAACTTGCGCGTCAGTTTCGCCAAATCCCAGCATTAGGGAGGTCTTGGTGATAACATTTGGATTCGCCTTCTTGGCCTCACGAAGTACGCTCAATGATTGCTGGAAAGTCGCGCGGCGATCACGAACATAGGGTGTAAGGTCTTCAACCGTCTCCAGGTTGTGGGCAAACACATCAAGGCCAGAGTTGGCCATGATAGACACCATGTCCATGTTTCCACGGAAATCGCCAGTCAAGCACTCTACCAGAATATGAGGGGCTTTCTGCTTAATGCGACGGACAGTATCTGAAAAGTGATGTGCACCACCATCGACCAAATCATCACGATCCACGGTGGTCAACACAACGTAACCTAGACCCCATTTAGCGATAGCAGCCGCCGTGTTCTCTGGCTCATTAGGATCTAAGGGAGGAGGATTTCTGTTTGTCTTCACGGAACAGAATCTACAACCACGGGTACACGTATCGCCCATAAGCATAATAGTAGCAGTCGCCTTACTCTTATCGCTGCCTCCCCAGCATTCACCAATATTGGGACATCTAGCTTCCTCACAGACAGTGTGAAGACCTAATCCTCTAACGTCTTTCTTGAGCTGAGAAAAGTTCTTTCCGGTAGGGATTGGCGTCTTTAGCCATGTAGGAAGTTTGACACGCTCCGTGGGTTGTGAATTGGCAATAATATCTGATGAGACCATGTCGTCTTTACTGATACGGGCTCTTAGAAAGTCATCAAAGCTGGGCCCTTTATTGAGATTGTCAGTGAAATTAGTTCTTCGCCTGCGGCGGGTTTTGACTGCAGTTGATCCCGCTTCATCGAGATCTACCTTCTTTTCGTCTTGGACGGAAGCGAAACTCCTCTGAAGGCATAGTCTATTAGCGTCACGTACAGCAGCAGCTCTGCAATGTCTAGCAGAAGCCTGGAGGATGGACGGAACAGCTCTAGAGGGCATTTTGACTATTTTGATTTGATGTTCAAAGTGGGGTGTTTGCTCGCGAAACTGAAAATAGCGACTTCGCAGCTAATACAAGAGGCAGCTAGATGGAGTCGGTTTTGCGAACGCCAGCAGCAACGATGAGTCTTGAGAAACGAGAGAAGAAGAGTTGCGAGACCCGCAGAAAAAAATAAGGCTACAGCTTTATAAGACTTTAGCACCGAGTTAGCCGATACTTCTCCAAATGAGCACTGAGTAAAAATTCAACAAATGGGTTAGGGTACACCTCTATTTTCTTCCCAGCAAATGAATACTCCGCGTTGTGTTCGTTTCGTGTGCTGCCAAAAGTACAATTCCATACACATATCGCTACTTAATTATTATGTCTTAACATATTTATACTAGGCTTTCTGAGCTTTCTTCGCCAAGTGTCAAGGCGACTTAAGTTCTCCTGAGTGTTGGGCTGCTGTTGCTGCTGGAGAGCCGATAACGGCACTTTCGAAGAGCTTGTTGCGAATGGCCCGACCTCTCCATCCTGAGTCAAGGGAAATCCCCGGTCTTGCATTTTACCCAATGCACCGTAGGGAGACTCGTACTGGTTAGTGTGAGAAAGCCACGGAAAAGAATTTTCCTCACTGGGCGCTGAGGTGCTGGGAGCAGCGGTGCTCATGAAGCGAGGCCGCCTTTCACTGAAAAGATGCTTTGATGCGGCAGGAAAGTTGTTCCAAGCGCTGAAAGATGGCGTTGCCTTTTTGTCAATCACAGTCACGGCCTGTAAGTAGTCATCGTCTGTGACCTCCTTGCTGTCAGAGTCAAATAAGAGAGAGGGAACACTCCTAGATCGTGTTGGTGAGCTATGCATATCAGTAAGGTTATTGACATGAGATTTCTTCGTGGTGTGGATATTAAGACCAAATGGAGGCTTATCCTGAATCAACTCTTGATAACTGTTGTCATACTGGTGCTGAACAATGGGATGAGGGATATTAGGAAGCGATAATGTTAGATTACTCTGCGGAGGTGGATCGCTGTAGACACTTGAAGGACTACTGGGAGAAGCCAGTAATATAGAAGATTTCATAGGAGGAGGGAGCAATTCTTCTTCATCTATACCCATACTAGCATTGAGAAGCGGGGTAACTTTGCACTGGCGTTGACTAGGCGAGATTATGCTCTGGCAAGGGATGATGCGCTCCATATTCTTCATGCTGACAGCCCTTGGCGCTCCAGACTCTTGACTACTGGCACTAGTAGTGTGTCTTGACGTTGATATTTTCCTTCCGTCTTGCATGTCCTGGATGCGCCCTGATGATTTCGGCGTGACAGAAGAACTACACTCTGGTACCTTGTACTGGCTTCCATTCAACAGATCCTGAATGTCATTTTCAATCTCATCCCATTTGTCAATATTGCTGCTGATCATGCTCAAGTTTGCATGAATAGCGTCCCACTCGTAATAGCTGACTGGCTGATTGCCTTGGTGAAATCGACCACGAGGTGGTTGAAGAATGGTGGGTTCACGAGTAGGAGTAACAGGCAAGTCTTTGTTCAAAAAAATGGACCTTTCATTGATTTTGGTTAAAGAAGGTGGCGTCTCATTGTCTCGAATTAGTATCTGTTTAGTTGTGACTCCCGTATTCACATTGTGCGCACACAATACCTTACCAGTATCTGTTTCTTGTTTCAAGTTTGACGGACGCAGGCTACCGAGCGAACCTGTGGAAACATACTGCGACTGTAGCAATGGTGTGCGACCGGATGGTATGGGCACACTTTCAAAGCGCGGACGCAAGCCATCAACTGAATGCTTAAGTTCGGAGACAAAAGGAGCGGAAATAATGACATGCTTAGATTTTGGCGATAAGCACGAATGAGACAACGTATCATCCAACTCTGGTGCATGAAGGCTAGTGGGTATGCATGATTGGGAGTATTCAATATCTTGTTTGAACTCAGGCCGTTCGTGAGTTTCTCCATAAGAGCCAGTTCTTGGCGAGGCACAAAGAGGAGTCTGCTCACTACTTGTCATGTCTGGGTTCTGCTCCACTTCCGTAATGCGATACTCAAACGTGTAGGGCTTTTGCTTGGTTCCCTCTACACGAAGTTGGTGAAACCTTTCATAATCGAAACCGGACGGCATAATTGGACTCTGTAAATGCAGCACATGCGCTTTTCTATCATCAATCACGATAGACGACGCTTCATTAGAAGAGAAACTGCTGCTCGCACTTTTATGGCCCAGAGTGGACGAGGTAGAGGCACCACGGCTGCTACTGACAGATGCACTGTCGGAAATACTGTGATTGATAGCTGTGAAAGTTGGAAATTGAGCAGGCTCAGGCGAATTAAATGTACTTGATGAATTTTGATTAGGAGAATTTGGTGAGCGTTGGATTGGCAAGGACGACTGGCGTTTACTGATTCTAGGAGCAGTAAATGATCTACTAAGACGTTTGTTGTTTTCTTTATAGCTGTTTTCAAGCGTAGGTGATGGAAGGAACCATTTGGATGACGAGTTCAAATTAGGCGAATTGTCAATCGCAGCGAGAGTATCAACCAAATACCTTTCAAATGGCTCAATAATTTGCATGCTGTTATCGTCGATAGACGAAGCCCCTTGAAGCCTGGAATTATTTGAAGTCGGAATCTTGCATGCATCGCAAAATGAATCATCGGGATGTAGAATAATTGGGGAGATTGGTGAAATCGGCTCAAGAAGATTAAAATGAGTATTAAGTTGGCCATATTGGCCACTAACACTACTCGCAACAGTGATCAAAGATGCAATCTTGAGCGGAGAAATACAGTTTGGTATTGGGCTTGCAGTGGTAATATTCGTACTATCAGCTGAATTGGATTGAGAGGCTAATTTTGATTGAATTAAACTAGCCGATGCTGAATCTTCAGCCGTCTTATTCTCTTCAACCATTGCTGGCGTTGAGTTATTTGACTTGCATGACTTTACTTGTGGAAATATCGAATTTGATGTTCCTTCCTTTGAAACATTTTCTTTGGAACTGTTAGATAGCGGCGTTTGCCCTCTAGAGTTAACCGATATCGGAGTTGGCCCTCTTGAGCTTACTGAGAGAGGCGTTCGCGTTCTCGTTTGTGCTAAGTTATCTCTTGAGCCATTGGAGTAGAAATCAGTTTCAGTAGATTCGTCGCGTGTTCTGGAGGAGCTTCTTGCAGATGGCCGACGTTTCCTTTCATAAAATGGTGTAACTTGAGATGGTCGGCGATCGGAGGGAGCTGGGGGCTGGATTGATGCATGGCCATATTCAGACGAATAAGGATTATAATGCTGGGGATGCTTGTTTGATGGATTCGGCAACGGTTTGAATTGTGCCCCGGTTGCGACCGTTGGATAGTAAGGATTTTGAGGTTTATAGTCCGGTCCAGTTGTGTGAGACTTCTTTATCGGTGCCCGAGGATATGCATTCATGTGTGGTGGAGGAGGCGGGTTTGGTGAAAGCGAAGTTATCAGGTCGGAACTGCTATGGATTTTGAACAGACCCTTCATGGTGCATGTGTAAGGTTTGTGGAACGATATGAGCAAATGAGTGGGAGAAGAAAATCAAGAGAAGTCAGTTTTGCAAATAATTACTATCGATTTAGTTAGTTGATATTGATAAATTTGTTTACTTCGTTGCCTCGAGGTTGCAAAATCAATTATAAAGTTAAGACGACTTACCTAGGGATTATGTACTGCGTTTTGGATAAGATAAGAGATTCAATGGCTGTCGTCGATCTGCTCTAATAGAAAGGAATTGCATCCGCTGGAAGCCGCTGGTAAGAAATAAATGCCAAAATTGAGAAAATCGGGCACCAATAAGAATAGGATGGATGAAGGGGACATGTTCCTTATATAGAAGTATTAAATGGAAAACAAATTAAGCAGGCAAAAAAAAAACCTATTTCCTTTTAGTATTTCCCATGATCTCTAAAATAGTTCGGCTCAGTGAAATAATGGTGTTTTTCTTATGAGCAGCCAATTACCTTCTACTAAGTTCAAAGTTTGCAAACGTATTTAAATGTGGTACTGTGCTCAATGCATCCTATATGAACAACTTTTGTAGTATTCCCATTTGAATATCATGCGAAGGCTCGCCAGTCCTCTTGGTGCATTCGCTATTGAAGCTAATTTAAATCTCTATTAGCTAAACCCCCGTGCAATGTGTGACATAATATAGGACGCGTACTAGTAAAATATGACTCCCAAGGACTGTACTGGCAATTGCATTTTATTTAAGCTTGCCGTTTGAAACACGAGTAAATTAGCATTGTAAGACTTTTTTTGAGAGATACGGGTGGCCCTCGTTGCAACAGTAAATCGTAACATGCATTAGGCGCAAAGAGGCGGTGTAGATGGTTCGTCTCTTCCTTGATTTTGGGCAAATTCTGGATAAGATGGCTCCATGCAGGAAAGATATCGCACATCAAGAAAAAAGGGCCTAAGCTTGGTGGAAACTGACGGTCATATAAAAAAACAGTTCTGTCTCTGCAAAAATGCTAGGTAAAGTTCTGAATTCCAAATATATAAACACAGACTCGGGCGAAAAGAAAGCGCGACTACAGACTATTAGATTGCATCGATATGCCTTTAGATAGCTGTAGGGAACATTTGTTGCATGAATATTCGAAAAATTGTCATTGCATGCGTTCATGAATACAAAAAATACTAAATTGTCTCTATATCATGCTTACTTGAGGGGGCTTTAACTGCAGTTGATAGATAGGATAAGTGTAAACTTACAGGGAAAGTTGACGGCGACTTGACAGTTCGGTAAACAAAATTGGCAGCAAAGATTGACGTAATCTGCACCCCGCAGAATGAAAGCGCGAGCTACTCTAACATATCAATTCGCACACTTCCACTTTAGTATTTCTTCAATCACCGAATCTGACGACATGACTACACAATGTTTGGATTCCTTAAAAACCCAGGACTAATACAACAGGCTGGATACGCTAAGGCATGCCTTCATAAACAACAATACCTGATATTCAAACTGCCTCCGGCCTTTTACCGTGCATGAAAAAAATAATGAAAAAAACGAGTACGTGAGACATAATACAGCATTGGAAGCATTTCGCCAATGTATACATGTATTGCACCTTGCGAAAAAAGTATTTCAGCGGCTCTTACGCCGTATTTTCAGGTTTACTGCGTAAAATAAAATAAAAAAAACTTAATACTTGCCTATAACGACCAGTCAATCTGCCGTACGCTCTCGAGGCCTACAGGCTATTCATGGAAACCATTTGCATGATTCGTCTTCAATAATGTACCGTGTAGGCTTCTATGCGTCTTGAGCAATCGTGAACACGAAGGCGTTCCCATCAACTTTATCTTTCTTTATCTCCATCTTTCTCAGCACCTAGTTACGTGTAGGCGCTCCCATGGAGTTTGTCTTTTCTTTCTTGACGGCAAATTTAGTAAGAAAGAAAAATCCAGAACGGAACGAAGGTATGAAATAAGCTCGTGCCAGAACTCAGACGTTTACCTAGAGCGGGAGGTAACGTGGGTCTGCAAATTGAGTTTAGCCCTAGCTTTAAATATCCCTAGCTCAATAATGTTAGCACTATAGCACCTAAGGCGCGCACAAAAGTGACGACGAGGTGAAAGGAGTCCTGGGAAAAGACACTCGCAGTGTATTTTTTAGAGGAAAACAATGTGCCTGACTATAGTAGCTACCCCCTCCCAGTAAAACATCTATCAGAGGTGACATGCAGATAAATTTCTGAATTGGGTTGATACCATCTTAGCGGAAACAACTCGGAATCACCAGCACACTTAGCTCTTCGTAATGACTCTGTGGTATTGAAAAGTAGTTTTTGTTGCATGAAAGATACAAATTTATGTATCCAAGAAAACTTATTATCATGAAACAAGTTGACGCTGAAATTCATTCGCGATGTAGCCGTAATTCTGTTGAGACAACATATTCATTACTTACTTTAGAGGCTGCGCTTGGCAAACGCTTGAGCAGCTATATCGGAGAGTTCAAAGTGTTCGTCCCTACAGGGTATTATTTCGGTTATGTAACGCATGAGCCAAGCGCCGCTTCGTTTTCTATTTTTTGACTCTGGAAACGGTAGCTACATATATTGAGTGATTTTGTGCATGATGCGCAGGTACAGAATCCCTGGTAAAAAAGACGTCGACCCCTGATGCTCAGGCAAGGAAAACAAAAATATATATGGTCCCTCCTCTATCAAAGACTTGAGATCTTTCGGTGTGCCTCCTAGTTTAATGGTAGCATTTCGATGCTATTGACATCTGTATGAGCTACATCATGTCCCCACAAGCTTACGTCAATGCTGCTACGAAGCAATAATTTGTGCGGAAGATGCCCTCAGCTTTCTTAAACTCCGGCTGCAATATATTCTCTTCACATTGGAGCCTGAAGTCATATTTTCATTTTTTTTCTATATACTCATGTTATTTTCGTTTGCTTGCCGGAGCTTCTTCTCTTTAAAACATATACACAAATGCCATATGCGGATGCATGAATTCCAGTCTCCAATAATAGTAAAAACTACGTTTTGAATCCAAACTGCCAAGAATCCACGGTAGAAGGTTCATCGAGTCATTGATTGAAATTCATGGAGCTGTACGGTTGAATGTTGATGGAAGGCTGTCAGAACGTCACACCATTCAAGCATATCGTGATACTCTGCTTCATAGTGGACTCGCTGCGGTGTGTACTCCCGCCTGGTGCGTACCTGAGAGTAGAAACAGCTTGTTGCTACCAGTGGTACATTAACAACTTTGACGCTAGTTCACTCTGGTTGAATATACATGTATGTTGATTTCATCTCCAAGGACTACGGTTTCCTTGCTGTGGAATGAGTGCATAAAGTGTTCGTCAGGAGATGAAACGCGATTTAAAATCAGACGCAATTCCACCGTAAACCTGCAAAACGTGAAGCGATACTGTTTGGATATAAGCAGATATATCTTGCACTCTTGCTCAAGCGCGTTCTAATAAGTGCTAACGCTGTAAAGCTTTCGTCTGCGGTTAAATTTACTTTTCATTTTTTGACCATCTGTAATGAGGAATCCATGAATGAAATGATGATGATCTAATTAACTAAAAACAAATATATAATCTAGCTTAGGCCTTGGACTCCAGCTCCTTCAAGAAAGGGTAGTCAATGTATCCCTTCTCCTCTCCAGCGTAGAAGGTGTTGCGATCATACTTGTTGATCTCAACGTTCTTCTCCCAGCGCTCAACTAAATCCGGATTGGCAATGAAATCGCGGCCCATTGCAATGATAGTGCGGTCGTTCTCATCGGCATGCTCCTTAGCAAGCGCCAAATCGTATCCACCTGCGCGAATGACATTACCCGTCCAGACGTCAAAAACGAAGTTGTTGCTACCTTCAGTCTGATGCACATCATTGACATCCTTCAAGACGACCCAGCGAGACTCAATTACGTGGACATAGGCAAGTCCCTTACCAGCGAGTGCACGCTTCTGCAGCTCAGCTAAAACGTATGAGAACTGGGGGATGGGGCTGACGCCGGGATCCACCTCGCCAAATTTGCCCCATGGGGACAAGCGAATTCCAACCTTATCGGCACCGATGGCAGCAACGACAGCATCGACAACTTCAAGAGTGAAGCGGGCACGGTTTTCGATGCTTCCACCGTATTCATCTGTGCGAGTGTTGGAGTTTTCGTGCAGGAACTGGTCAAGGAGGTAACCATTTGCGCTGTGAATTTCAACGCCGTCTGCGCCAGCCTCAATAGCGTTCTTAGCGGCTTGGACGTAGTTGGCGACGTATTCCTTGATCTCTGGGATGGTAAGAGAGTGAGGAACAAAGCCTTCAGGGTTGGTAGTGTGCTCAGCAATGCTTGATGCTGAAACGTAAGGAAGACCTCTCGAGTCAAGGTCAGCCTTGATGGCAGCACGACCCAAAGCCCAGAGCTGCATGTAGACGGTGGACTTGTTGTCGTGGATAGCCTTGAAAACCTTGCGCCATCCGTCAATGTGCTCCTGCTTGTAGATACCTGGAGCGGAAGGGTATCCGGAAGCAGCTTCGCTGATGAAGGTTGCCTCAGTGATGATGAGAGTGCCGGCCTTGGAAGAGCGCTGCTTGTAGTATTCAGCATGGAGGTCAGTGACTTGGTGGCCGTGAGCGCGCATGCGAGTTAGTGGTGCCATGGCGAGGCGGGTGCTGAGCTCAGAGGAACCGAGCTTGATGGGCTTGAAGAGGTTGGAGGACATTGCGAATTGGATTGTTGTCTATGTGTTCTTTGAGATGCGAATCAAAGTTGAGGAAACGCAAACAGGCTAGGGCGTCTGAAGGCCTCTTATATAGAGAACTTTTCTACACAATAACCGGATTTCTCATGGCCCGTAAACAAAGGAGACACGTTTGGGGGAGTTCATTGGTAATGCGAGGCGTGGACATATATTACTAATTCGCACATTTCTAATACTGGTATTACCCACCGGCATCATGATGCGTTCGTCCTTTATTGTGATAAACGGTGCCGCACAGCCGCACCTGCCCAAGACCCCGGCGCAAACTTTATCCAAGTGAAATTCACGCGGTGGAACCGTTTGGAAGTTTTTCCTCAACGGCGCCGCAACGGCTGCCAAAAAGGGGCAGAGGAAAAGAAACGTCCAAGGCTGGGATCCAAGACGTCGCGCGTTGCGTGTTCCCCAGTTGCCAAGCACACAGCCAGCGGAGCTAGTGATATCGCATTCATCGCTTGGAATATCAGCAGGAACCAACTACAGACTAGCCAACGTTTTGCTAGGAACAATCCTCAGCTTTAATATGCCCATTTATTTGAGCACTGCGGCGAGGTTTGTTTAAAAGGAGCGCCGCAAGTAAAACCCTGATTTTTGCTTTAAATTTGACCAGCGCCAACTCCAGAAAATTCCAATCACGTCCGTCTGCTGCGCAATTTAAATTTAACCTTGGGCCGAACTACGTACAGGTTGATTGATAGTACTTGACAAGGGTACTTACAAATCATACTAGCAAAAACCCCGAAAGGCGTTTATAAACACAAAGGGAGAAAAGCCTGAGAATTGAACAGAAAAAGTTTGAGATTCGAAGAAAAGAACATTAGAAATAGACTTTTGCGTAAGTACGAGCGGAAATACTTGAATGTCGTTTGAAGGCAAAAAACGTTTGAAGGCTGAGAGAAAATTGAGAAAGGTGAAAATGCCACCACGGCTGTACGCGGAAGAACTAAAGTCCAAATAAACGTACCGAGTGCGAAAAAAAAACAAGGACAAAAATATCAAACATATGGGCCGACGACTACCTAAAAATAATCCAAGTAAATTTTCGCAAGGCCCGCACTAGCAACATCATTGCTGCTCACTCCAGCGCATACTATGTTCGCAATGCCGGTACCGTAGGCGCAAGTTTTTTTCGAAGCACGTGACCTGGACCTTTCAAAAAGTCAACCAAGACAATGAAGAAAGGAATGAATTCAAACACTGAGGATGGAGTGGAAGAGTTACAGACTCGAAGCAAACTCGAGCATCAACTTAACAATGGGAGGACCGCCCAACTTGAAAGAGCATACAAAAAAACTGCGATTTTCAAAGAGCATATGAAAAGTTCAAAAGCAACCTCATTGGAACAACTACTCGCCCCACGATCTTAGGATATTGTAAGAAGCCGGTAACATTATGAGCAAGGTGTGATGATACATCTGTTTGTTGGCTTGTTTAAATGGTACTACTATTTTGAGCAAGGGTGATAGTGATATATAACAAATAATAATAATAATAATAATAAGACTACCGGAGGTATAATTCTGTTCGTTGTGCAGGTTGACTGCAGTTAATTTATTATGAGTGGCTAAATAAAGCCTAAATTTTAAAAACCGAAGCGTGGAAGACATTTTTTCATTTTATTTAAAATTGTCACAAAAGTTGTGGAATTTTAAAGACCGCTTTTCCTACGGATTTTCAATATTTAGCCAGTAACATTCATTGCCATATTATTAATTCTAAAAGTTTTACCCCCGTAAATGGTGATGCAGTGGCTCAATGGTAGAGCATTGGATTCCAAATCCAAAGGCTGCAGGTTCGATTCCTGTCTGTGTCATATCTTTTTGGGCTCTCTAGGTATTCCGTCTTAGCAAATGCTTTAATCAAATTGATGAACTGAAAAATCAAACGACTTGTTGCTCTGTTGACATGCAGCTAAACTTATGGCTCCTTTTTCTCAACATGATGTGTATTTGGTTTGCGAAAGTGACAAAATCTATATCTTATTCCTCCTCATAATATCCTACTGCAAGTATCTATCCCTTTATCTACTAAAGCGATATTAATGCCCATTTACTTGTCTTGAACTAGTCTATGAGCCCCATCCGCAACCTCTTCGTAAATGAGGAGAGGCTTGTTCTGAGCGAAGCAAAATGAACTCTGCATGGTTTGAGGACTTGTTAAACAGGTTTTGGCTAAGGGAGGACCGATAGTCCGTTCGAATCAACATCGTTAAATGTCCAACTTGGTGCCTTTTTTCTTTGGGTAAACTGCATACCCTTCATACCTTGAAGGAATCTCCAAGCTCACCAAAAGTTCACCTAAAATACTTTCAAGATAATATCAAAATACTTTTCACGTCATATGGAGTCAGCTCATTCCAAAATACTTAAAAATGCCTGCTCAACAGTCTATGAGACTTAATGACTGTGAGACTTAATGGGGCCACCAGATATTTCAGAAAGGATTGAGCAGCATATGTAACATCTGCAAAAGGGCCTTCTTGAAAACTACAGTATGCTGACGCCTCCATGATTTCCGGAGTTGGGTTGAAATTGGGCACTCCATTAACTGGGCCAAGGTTACGAATCGCTTTCTTTTTTTTAGAAAAAAAGATTTATTTGGCAAGTTTTTACACATGTAGCTACTAATTTTTTTTTTTTTAAAATACTATTCACAAAGGGTCTTGCGGAACATGCCAGCAGTGGTGTGTGAAAACTTCTTGCGAAAATAGCGGCTATAACAAGCTGCCGGACAGTCCCTACGGCGAGGAACCTCGAGGGAAAGAAGTGACCTCAGAAGTTTGACATTCTTCAGCTTTAGTGGCCTCATAACCGAACAGAGACGAACCTCGAGGAGAAACGGGATTTCTCGAACAAGCTTGCAAAGAATGAGACTCTGCTGAGGCTTCCAGGCTGGGCTGAACTGAGCGGAAGAAGGAGCGCTTTTTTGAATGTTGCCAATGAACTCCTGGTATATGGATTGAATGCCAGGGCATGGCTCCACGGCATAGGCGTATCTACATGACTGGCCAAGTGCAGAAATAAGCTCAGGAAGAACGTTGTGATCTAGCTGGAATGCATTTACTTTCAGGCTTTGCAGACTGACGCAAAGGGCAAGGCATTGGAAAATGCGGTACATCATGTACTGGTCGTTGTAAATTGTTCCCCGAACTGTGTCCAAGTGAACCAATCTGTACACAATTTCAGAGTTCAAGGGAACCCGCTGAATCATGTATAACAGCGACAGTTGAACCGAGTTGGTTAGGAGGCCAAAGTTTTGAGAAAAGTCCAGCAACTCAATCATGATGTCCTGTTGGAAATACGTCAAGAAACCTGCTTTCTCCTTGGTAAATCTCACCATGTTGCAAGACATTGCACAAAGAACCTCGATAAGATATTGCTTTCTGTTGTCTGAAAAACTCTCGGTAGCCCAGCGCTTAAGCTTATGGATGTAAGGAATCATCCAGCCTACCTCCGCGGAACATCTTGAATATTCCACCAGAGTTGATCCGACAAACTCCATAACTGGATACAGGCTTTCCTTTGACGACCTGAGTCTCTTTTCCATGGTGTGGAAAGCAGATTCCAGAAACAATAGCTCGCTCGTTGGAATGACCCTGATCTTACAAGGCTGGAGATTCTGAACGGGCAAATCAAAGCCCATGAACTTTTCAAACAAAACGTCGCCCTGAAGTATTGACTCTGAGCAGCAAAGATTCATGGACAGTTCGCCTTGGGTCTCGTCAAGGTATTCTTGGCCGTCACGGAATGTAAGCATTACCTCAAAGTAGTGCTGACGAAGAGCCTTGCTGTCAATAGGTCTATTTCTGATAATACTGCTCATATTTGTGTAATAATTGAGAAGGTGAAGATAGTTGAAAAGATGGGGTTTTTGTGTAAAATGATGTACTGATTGATGGTGAAGTTAATGAGAAAAGAACTGAGAAACATGGCCTATATTTATATCCAAAACTAACTATCCATTCAACGGGGATTCCTTAAGCCATTTAGCGTGTGTTATCATCTAGGGAAGTAGAAACAATTGAAGTTGTAAAAGTCAACTCGTAACAATATTTTTGGAGAAGTATCTCAATTCAGCTAAAAGAAGAAGTGGCAGCTTTTGTCAATACTGAAGTTTACCATTTCCAAGTAGATTATCTGGCTAAAAAGAGTTGAATTTGAAAGAGAAAAAGCTGTAAAAAATTCAAGAAAGTGGCCTAAAAAGTCAATGTTTTGTTTAGTTTAGGTGCACACTTGTTACCGCGGACGTCTCCATATCATAAAACTTTTAGCCCAAAATAGACTATTCATTACTTAAAACCTGAGTAGGAAACTGGACATATTTAGATAGGAAAGGCGAATATAAACCTACCCAATTGTTGCAAAAGTCAATATGGTATGTAGGGACAAGCTAATGACTACTTTTCTTCGAGCTTGTTTTCGACAAGTGTTCCTACTACACTGAAAAGCGTGTGGCTCCTATTTCTTCTGCAGGTACGCATGCATCTATAAAACGAAAAGCCTTCAATGTTATACAAGCTATATATGTATTGTACTCGAAAAATGATTGGATCCGTGGTCACGTCACTCGTCAGATTTACCGTTCGCGGCTGAACTTCCGAGGCACTCGAAGCTCGCGATGCCTCTAAAGCACAGGCAGTTCAAAGTTACCAATGATGGTTGGCCTCTCGAGAGTCTTTAGGCTCAGAAATGCAGCCATGGGTGTTGGCATTTTACCAGCCCTTGGAGTTTAGCATAGCTACGATCAAAAACTACACGACGCGAGGATAAAGCTTTCACTTAGATTGTACTTAGGCTCTTGGATTCTCTACATCTTGGTTACTTCTCAAGTCAGCCATAAAAGAGAAATACTGAACTGAGCGGCTTACCAGAAATCTGAGCTCACGTTATTTCTAGTTAAGCCGGTCTAGCTTCATAATATAATGAGATACAGTGGTGCATACTTGATCTATTTTGATTACATTAGCCCAACCCATACAATCCCAGCAACAGGTCCACCTATAAGAAAGGACCAAAACAAAAGTTTCATTGAGAAACTGTCAAATGCATGGATCGTTGAGGCAGAAGTAGCTTCTTCACCTGTGAGGGTAGTCTTGGCCTCACGACCAACCTTGGTCTTGGCTTTCTGGCTATTTTGCTTCTCTTTGGCAGGACCACCCTTGGGGGCGTGATTAACTCTATTTTTGGTATTATCTGTAGTATCTTCGCGCTTTGTGGGAAGACGGACAAGCTCGGTTAAAGGCTTGTATGCTTTCGGGCTCTCCATAGGAGACTGCCAGTCTTTGACTTTAGCAATATGGCGGTCTTTGATTTCCACATTTTTGGTATCGAATACCTTGTATAGAGTAGAATTAACGCGAAGATTCACATAAGTTCCCATAGCCATATTGATTCCTTGCTGGATAGTTGCAGTAATGGGAGAATCAGGAAGTTTCTTGCCAGAATTAAGATGTGCATAAGTAGCCTTGCATTTATTCGGGCGGACGGGTTCCTTGTCTTTCGAAAAGTCGTAATGAGTTTCTAAAGAAACGTATTCCCGCTGAAGCGTTTCAAAGTCCTCCAACAGGTGTGCGGAACCCTCTCTGTCAATATCCACAAGACCGTAGTTGTTGGCTTCTTGGGCAAACTCATATATCAAGCCGCCAGAAAAGACGCTTGTCATTAAAGGCGAATAAAGCGGCTCAACCTCCTGGAAAACGCGAGGCATAATTGCGTTACATCCATACTCTGATAAGAAAATGGGCAATGTATAGTCCGAGTAGTCGCTCACAAGTCCATCATATCCACTAGACTGGAAATTCTGATGTCCGCACCACTGGTATGAATTGACGCCGTAAAAGTCGACATGAGTTCCGGGCTCACCACATTCAAGATACTTTGCAAGGGAAATTCGATACCTCAAATCGTCCGCAGCCGAGTATCCAATAGGAACATCACGAGGGGAGTGTAGCTTCATATATAGGTGCATATCTCGAATGATTGCTTTGATATAATGAGGCGACTCTCTAGCGGAGATTTCGTCATTTATGACTTCGTTACCAGCAAAGAAGCCCAATGTATTGTTGTACCCGGCAAATTGGTGTACAATTCTCAAGACATGTTCCAAGTAGTAGTTGTTGTATGTTGACCACGGCTCATATCTATTAAGTGCTTCACCAGGCCTCGGACTGTTGACGTCCAACACCAAGTAGATACCCGCGCTTGCCATCAAAGTCATACACTCATCATGATTAAGATCTGGGTTCACAGAGTAAACACGAACAGCCTAAACAAGTGGTTAGTTCATCAATAAGACCATTGATAACTCGTAGATACATTGACACCAAGCTGCTGAAACAAAAAGATGTCTCGTGCGCAGGTGTTGATATCCGAGAGAGGGTCAGCATGGCCAACAAACCCAGCTGATCCACCTGGCTGGTAGTCAACACCTTTTAGAAAAAACTGTACCCTGAGTTAGCATTGATTCCGGAAATATTGTGAGGTACACACGGGCTCCTTGGTCACGGAATCATAAAAGTGCTTTCCCTTGACTTCTATGGGATTTATCGCTCCCTGAACAACGGCAGAAAATACGGCTGCAATGCCTAAAAACGAGATAGTGATGACCATTTCAATTTCTAGCTACCTTAATTGTGAGGGTATGATGAGATGAAATAGAAAGAAAACTGTGAAAGAAGTTTTATATTGATACAACACTGAACATTAACATTGAGTATGTCCCGCATTACATCTACCTCGTCAACGTTCTCTGTTTGCACCAACCTACTGTGATACTTAACTCACATCGTTTAATACATTACGTCACACACGCGAACCGGTCTATACTCATTCACTTTTGTATATTTAGAACCAGTATTTAAGAATCAATACACGCATTTCTTCTAACTCATTACAAGTGGATAGCCACGAAGGGAATATCCTCAACATCTTCGCCCTCCTTGTCGTCAGCACAGATTTCCAGGATGATCGTCTTTACATGGTCACCCAGAGGCTTCTTGCTCACAGTTTCAAGTACCTTAGTTATAGGCATAGCCAAACGAGGCTTATGCTTGGCAATCAAGAAAGAAGCATACAGTAGAGTAGTTCCACTAGAAAGCATTGAGATACTGAGACCCTCCTCTTCTTCAAACTTCTTGATAAGTTCACCAAGAGTAAGGTTGCCCTGGACATCGAAACGGCCCCAGATCTTATCAACACTCTTGTCTCCGTTGTACTTCATCTTGGGAGAAGCAATAGGCTCAGAGAAACCGAAGAAAGGCAGAGCCAAGTTAATGAAGCCATTCTTGTAATCTTCAATAGTTTTGTTCTCACCATCAACAACCTTGTAAAGCTCGAGGCAAACAAGACCAGTTACCAAAGCAGTAGTGGTGGCAATGGCTGGGATAATGCGGCCGGCAATAAACTTTGTCTTGAGTTTGTCAGCAGGCTCAATTTCGTAGTTGAGAGCGCGCAAGTTGGAAGCCGCCGTAATAAAGTCAATGTGGTGGTTGGTATCATCATCCTTCTCAAACTCCACAGGAACCAAGCGGAATCCGGCAAGGGAAGAAGGTTGAGGGAGACTCTCCTTCAGTTGTTGAATGACGTCACTATCATCTCCTCGGCTAGCATCAACTGTTTCGTTCTCCTCAACTTGGATCTTGACGTTAGACGCAGGTGAGAACTCGGGAACTTGAGTGGCTTCAAGAACCTTGGTATAAGTATCAAGATCAGCACCGCCCTTAAGACCGTAGTTGAAGGCACGGAGGTTAGCAGCAGCAACGATAAAATTAAAGTGGTTCTCGTTGTTGATATCGAATACTAAAGGAGTAGGTGCTCTTTTAGGTCCAGACCAGAAAGGAGCGCCCGTAGTAGTGACCGCATCCTTAGGGAAGTTGTAGAGAAGCTGCTTAATTTCGTTGCTGAACTTACGTTCAAACTCAAGACGAGCCCAAGAAATACACTCCTCGAAAGTAAGAGGGCGCGAATCAACTAGGTAATCTTTGATTGTCTCTAGGGTAGTCTTTTGGTCTCCAGACTTTTCAAGAGTGCTCTGAGAGAAGTTAGGCTGCGAGAGGTAAAGGTTGACATTTTCGCATGCATCAGTGAAGTAGCCTTGGAACAGTGACTTTGCCCAAGCAATGGTGTGGTCAATCTTGTTGGGGAAGGATCTTAGAGTACACAGAGGAATGCTCTTCTCAGGAGGATCCTGGGAAGAAGAGTAAGATTCGGTCATGTAGGGGTAAACAACTTGGACGTTACCCTTGGTGCCCAGCGTACCACTCTCGAGAAGAGGCTTCTTGAAGAAGACACATCTGCGGTCAACATAAGTTCTGGCCTCAACATTGTCAAGTGCATTGGTGACAAAATCCAACGCGTTCCAAAAATCATCGTTGAAAATGTCTTCAGTTTCGGGACCAATTTTATCTTGTCTAGGGAAGATCTTGCCAGCAAGGTCAGGGTTGATAGAAACAGCAGCAACAGCAGCAACGTCAGCCTTTTGCTTACCGACATCATGCGATCTGAAGAGGAACTGACGATTGAGATTACTCTTCTCAATAGAATCGTTGTCTGTAATGAAAATCTTACCCTCAGGGCCTGCACCCAGACCCATAAGAGCCCAGTTTTTCAGCATCTCGCAGCCAATAGCACCAGAACCGACAAGGAAAACTTTCAGGTTATGGATCTTGTCCATGTAGTCCTTACCGAAGACAGCGATTTGTGCATCATAACGGGAACCAGTAGGAGCGCAGGTCTCCTCAGTTCTTTGATACTTTGAGGGCAAACTCTCAAGAGAATCAAAGTGCAGCCACTGCTTGATCGGTGTGAACTTTCCAGAGCAGCACTTGAGAACTTCCTGAGCGACAAGACCACCAAAGAAAGCAGTTAAAGCAGGGAGTTCGCCCTGAGCTTGATATGACAACTCCTTGATCAACTTCTCGTCTAGCTCGAACTCAAGCTCAGTGCTACCAGCCTTTACGTTCTTGGCCATTTCCACAAGTTCATTAGCATCTTCCTCACCATGAGGCTTTGGTAGACGCTCGTATTTGTTGTAGAAGCCATGGAGTGCCAAAAAACCGACATGGAGAGTGTTAGGGCGATCAAACTTGGCAAAGTCTGAGAATAGATATTCGGGTGACTTGATCTGATCCTTGAGGGGAAGGAAAGAAAGCTTGAGGGGGCGTTTGGCTTGAGTGAAGATACCACCCTTCTTGTAACCTTCAAGGCCTTTGGGAGGGTTGGCAAGCTTAAAAGCGTATGGACCAGAAACAGTGATCTTGAAGGCCTCGCCACTGTTAAGAGCCTCAACACCCTCAACTTCAGTGAACTTGACATAGTCTCCGTCTTCCAGGCCATGGCGAGTTTCATCAAGAACTGCGACGTTTCCTTCTTCGTCAATGTCAGACACAATACCACTCAGAGGTTCTTCGCCTGTTGGGTCGAGTACCGTAAATTCGTTGCCAAAATCAACAAAAGCATTACCGAAAAGACCACGAGTGTCAGTCGAAATAAAGCCAATATTGAGTTTGTGAGTGATTTCATTGATCTTGTACTGAGTCTCTAATGGCGTTTCAGTCAAAACAACTACTTCGAATTTTGACAGGACGGCTTCGTCAGTGATATCGCCATCAAGAATTGAAATAGGAGTGTATGCGTTTAGTTCCGAAAGACGGGGTAGCGTTGCTTCATCGCGTCTCTTTCCTATGTCACTTTCTTTGAGAAAGAATTGAGCTGAGAGATCAGAAACCTTGGTAAGTTCAGGGTCATACAGCGTAAGACTCTTAACACCAGCAAGGGCAATGTTCTTTGCGATCTCAACACCAAGACCCTTCAGTCCCACAATGAGAACATTTGATTGACCCATGCGCTTCATGGCTTCAGCGCCAAGTACATAGAGCTGGCGGGAGTAGAGAGATTCATCGATCTCCCCGTCACGCTTATCGACATCCATTGAGTCCTTGAAAATTAGTGTCTGACGAGCGTCTGCAGGGCAAGTACTTACAGTCATGATATAAGATTTGCACAATTGTTAAATTTGAATGAAAAGACAACAAGTTGAATGGATATAACTTGCAATAAATATAAATATGAAGATGGATGGCGATGACGGTATTGCACTTACAAAGCAAACGGGAAATCAGGGTTAGGTACCCTAACCTCTAGAAGGCGCGCGAACAAAGATATGAAAAGGCGCTTGCCACCTGAAAATTGTGAAAGGCTGAACAATATTATTGATTATGTCGTCTAGACAGTCTAGGCCATTTAGACAATCAGCACCACCGCTAATGGACTCGGGTCCCCCGGGTATCCTGGCTGGCTGCTAACGTACGTCTATAGAGTACGTAAACCGCAGTTGACATATAACAAATAATAATAATTATATAATAAATTATTATTGATTACACAGCTTTGCGCGCAAGGCTAAGACGTCTTTATTAATGCTTGGCCTCTGTGGCGTGTACGGTACCGGGGTATAGCGCCATAGCAGCGGGGTCTATGGCATGGTGTAGAGAATCATTGGATACATTTTAGTTTCCTGTAATTTCCACGCTGTTTTAGAAGCGCTGAGACTTGAGTAATTCATGTACTGGGTTCTTCGACACCAGAATCATAAGAGCAGCTAAAGTACTTTCTGAGTAAGGTACATAGTATGCCCTTTCTTGGGTCTGTGTTATTGAAGCATTGATCGATGTCATAAGTCTTGCTTATACAGGCTCGAAAGGATTCGGTATGGCTTAGTTCAGGTGTTACTAGAGCTTTTTTTTTTTTGATCATATTGAGTATTATCATCGTAGTACGTTACTATTTTATCTCACATTTATGTAATTTATATCGCAAGCTCAATTCGTAAAAAAAAAAACAAAAAGCAGCTGAATTTTCATGGTATGAACATGATAGAATAGTTCCTTCCATGTTTTGTCATATCTCATCACTCTATCGTCTTTCGCAGGTCGAAAAATTGGCTCACACCCTAATCTACTCCTTCTGTCCTGCGTTTTCTTGTGCGCTCACAAATGGCTTCAAAGCATCGTGTACTTCTTTGAGTCTAACTGCCAACTGTCCTACACTCTTGTCACCTTGGAGCACCTCAACCGCCAAGTCTACTCCACAAACCTCTTTAACAACTCTGGCTATTCTTTTGCTGACAACGGAGTTCTCTTCAAGATCCCAGTTCTCATTGGCAGTGATAGGAGGAATATACCCGCTGGTGGTGAAGATCCTCTGTACCATTGGCAAAAGTTGAGCTGCCAAATCGGCTGCTGTACCAGTCGGTAAAATGTCAGGAATAGGTGACGCCACAACGCTGAATGGTGGTGAGAGTGCAAGTACCTGATGCTTACCGTCATGATGGTACCGGAATTGATAAACCCCAGTTTCCCATGCTAGAGCGTCACCACTGAACTCCACAATACCGTGAGTACCATCATTCAACAAAATACCTTCCGTATGATGTTCAAACCCCTTTGCGTCTACTGCACTCCAGCAGCCTCGAGAAGAAATTTTAGTAATAGTTTCGCTGGCATTACCAGTGAGCTTGTAAAGGCCGATCCAGTCCTTGGTACTATGAGCAGGATCCGCGGACCACTCCACTTGGATTGGTGTCCCATACTCAAACTCTAAGCATTCTTCCTCACCTGAAATCGCACTTGTTCCAGAAGGAGAAGAAATCTTTAAGCTGTATAAACTGGTGTCCACCTTAACATCATCCGAAATTCTTGTGATAATCAATTTTGCTGGATATTCCGTCAATCGCACTCTTGATTCCTTTACACCTTCCTGGATGCGCGGCTTAGCATGTCCCAAGAATGTTTCAACGGCTTTTGCAGTATCGCCCAGTACCTTTTCAATGCTACCTTGGAACTTCTGTACTGTATTCTCTACCGGGGGAACCATGGCTCGCTTAATAGTCTTGGTGAGTCCAGCCTCTGCGCGGATCTGTGATCCGTAAAGCTTTTGCATGTGGGGCTGTTCCACAAATTTTATGAAATAGAAACCTCCAATCGTCCAAACGAAAGCCACAAGATAGCCACTGAGACTTCCACTAATCAAAGACAGACCCCATACACCTGCAATGCCAAACAAACGTTCGGGGTTATTAAGGTATCGGTAGATTCCGCTATAAGTTAGAGGTTTTGCCTTTTCGGGAAAGAAAAAGTCGCCAAAGAACCATCCATATTCATCCAAACTCTCATAGATACTATAGCTTGTCCAGGCCTGTAACGCCATCAGCATGGTTCCAATAATGTACTTAAAGGGCCAGTATGGCACATTGGCAGTATTCTCCCACTGACGGTAGCAAACCACAAAAAACGAAACGTAAGACATCACTGTGCTGAGATTGTAAATGACTTGCCACTGTTGGTATGCATCATTTGGAGTTTTACCATATTTGAGAAACAGTCGGGTCCATCCCTTATACTCAGATTGGCTGGAGAGAATATGACCGAGGCCCAGATTGTGGAAGGCACGCCAAGCGAGAGCCGTGAGCAAAGTGATCAAGTACCAAAAGGGTGTGCGGGGTACGGCGATAAGCATGAGTGAGTAGCACGCAACAAGTAAAGTCAAGATATCTGTAGATCTTGTAAGCTGAAAGTTGCTGAAGATCAGTAACGCCCGAAATTTGGGTTGAGCAGGTGGTGCAATGACCTCCTCGGAGCTCAAGCCTTCCGGAGACGACAACAAGTTCTCACGGTACTTTTGATGAGCTTCAGCATCCATAGTGTTCTTGCGCTTAGGAGGAGGGGGAGGATTGTAAGTTTTTTCAATGTGCGGGTTTTCGACGAGTATCAAAAAAGCAAATTGAGCAGCATGCGCAAGGATTGAGGCAAAGAAGAGTGTGTATGAAGCCGTCATCAAGCAAAATCCATAGTAGCCTGCATATCCAATGGAATACATAGGATGAGGAGCAAGTTCAAATACACCATCAAAAGTGAGTTCAATATCTTCCAGAAAGAAGAAATCACCCCAGTACCAGGCAAAATCTTTCACAACTCTGTGGGCATCTAGTTTGACCCACAGGTTGAAGAAAAAGAGGATAAGGCCGGCAATCCACCGTCCAGCGACAAGCAAAAACGGCTGCTTGCTTGGGGAGTAACAACTGACAGCCAGCATCATGTAATTGGTGAAGTCGCTCATTAGAACCAAATCTTCAAAGTGACGAAACAGCATCCAGGTATTATACTCCAAGGGGGCTTCATAAAAGTTGTAGTCACTATTCAGCTTACTTGACAAATCATGCTTCATGATTTTGTGCCAAAGCTTGTCTGACTTTTTGAACAGTTGATGCTCTTCGGCAAACTTGGTCAATCTTTTGTTTTTTGACTGCTGATCCAACAACCATCCAATGCCGGCATTGTACATTAATCTCCAGAAGGCAAACAGGACGCAATAAGTGGGGATTCTAAATGATGGAGGTAAGATAAAGTAGAGAGAGACGTAGAAAGCAAGGACTACTACAATTACGAAATCAGTGAAAGATTTCTTGACCCGAGGATCAAAGAGAGTGCGAACCATGTCTTCCGTTTTGGGGACAACAAAAACTAGATGAATGATTAGAGAAGATGGATCAGAGGTACATTAATGTGATACATACGAGTTCCATCGGGCAAGCGGCCGTAGACCTTCCGGTCCTTGGAGCTCTCTTCGGGGGTTTTGGCAGGGGCCGTTTTATCACCAGCAACACTAGAGTGTTGAAAATTGACACCAGAGGCCAAAGCGGCTTGCTCGGGCTCTGTGGCGGACATGACTCAAATTGACTTGTGTTTGAGACAGTTGAAAGATCGAAGGTGAGGAAAGAGAGAATGAAAGAGAGAAAGGAGGAAGAGAAGGTAGGAGAAGCGAGTAGAAAGAAGGAATAAATAGACGAGTGTGAAATTTCCATTGGCTAAATGAAATGCATCGGTTTGCTACTAGTACATGGCCTGCATGGAGACTGAAGCAGTGCCAATATCTCTTGCCGCAGCTGTTGGAAAGAAACTCAATCCATCGCACTTGATTGCATAGTATGTAGTACGCAGAGTGTGAAGAGCAATCGCTGTGGCTTCGTGCGCGCGCACTCTTCGACCCTTTTTTGTCACATGCAAAAGTCTCTTGTGCGCTGCCATTTTTGTTGGGACTTTCCCCAAGCACAACACTGCTAATGTGGGCAGCGACAAGCTCAATGTAACGAACAGGCAGTGGGACACCTAATTTGCATGTGACGCAAAAAGAGTCACGTGATCACAAAAACACTATTGGCACTCGAAGACGTCACCGCTAGGCCCCCCCGCTTAAACTTGCAAAGAACGGCGCCCCCCGCGAAATGCACACCTCGTTGATAGATAGAGATGAAGAAAATGATAATAGATGGCTGACTCCAAATTGGTGTTCAGTAGGTTCTTTTTGAGTCCAATCACACGGATCGTGCACCCCACAAGGGTTCAGGTTGATACCAAACATGCTGCTGCTACTTACAATAAAAAACTCTCTAACTTCTCTGTGAGACAGGCTTCGCTCTCTTCGGTTTCTCCTGAAGATATACTACCACCTTTTGATCATCCATGACAAGCAGCCTTTTATATTTGGTTTCCACTTTCTTCTTCAACACCAAGGGTTTTTCCTCTTCTTCTTCTCCATCTCCTTCACTCGCATCATTGTGATTATCCCCTTCCTCAACTTTCTCTTCAATTTCTATTCTCCTCTCCAAGACTTGTTCATCAGAGTAAACACTAGGATTGAACCCACCCCAGCTCCATTCAGGCCTCTCTACTTTTACCGAAGCCTTCCAGCCTTTCTCATTGAGCCGATACTGCATCACGCCCGCTTCTTCCTTCACCCGTCGCTTTCCCTTGAAGCTCATGCTTCGCAAGTTGTAGAACTCGGCACAGCTGTAGGAGTTGTTTTCACTGGCGCTCAGCACTCGCACAATGTGCGGCCCAAGCACTGCAATTAGTTCGTCAACATCTTTGACTGGTAGGGTAAACGGGTTAAGCTGTTGAATGCTGTCGGTGTCATCGTCAGGGCCGTCATCATGAGAGGTGGCGTTGGTAGTGCGAACTTTTTGAGCCAGAGTTTGGAGCAGTTCACTGTCGAGATATATTTGAAGAGCCACAGTTTGATTTTGTCCAATCTTCAGATATTTGCGAATCGGTGCCATCCTATTCCATCATGTAGAGAACACAGACTGTGGTGATGGTGGTATACACAGCTTCAAGTTGTCCAGCAGCGTTTGAAAAATGTGCTACTAACTAAATTTACTACTAGCATCATGACTAAGCTCTACGCGACCCTTTGTCAGCGTTTCCATGGTTGCAAACGCGTGGGTATTTCCTATTTAGGTAATGTAATGAACAACAAATTCAATCAAAGGAAAACAAAAAACCTCCTCTCTCAAATCACTTTTCTAGCTACTTCCTTCAATCCACAGTTCATCGAAAAAAAAAAACACAGATACATCAACATGTCGCGTATCGATTCATTACTATCAGATAACACTCCCGGACGATCGCCTCTTCCATCATCTCCCTACTTTGGCAGGCCATCACCTGGCGCATCTACGACCGCCTACTCTGCTCTTCCTACGTCGTCTGGAGTTACGCCTCATAGTGATGCATTTCCACGTCAGACGGAACCCGTTGAGCACAGCGCATATGAGGACTCTTCCGCAGTTAATATTCAACGTCGCGCAATACTCAATAATGCCATCCCCAAAGTGACAGATCTCACTGGAGAAAAAGTTCGCGAGAGTTTTGAACACTTCCTTGAAAACTTCCAAGAGGAGGGCTTCGCTGAGGATAGGCAAACCGACAGAAGGTTTTATATTGCACAGATCCTGGGATTGAAGCATTACGAACTAAGTACACTGTATGTGGATTACACTCACTTGCAAACAGTTGAGAGCGGCGTTCTTGCAGAGGCCGTGACCGAAAATTATTACAGATTTTTGCCATTTCTTCAAAAGGGTCTAAGAAGATTGATCAAAAAATATGAACCTTCTCTATTGCAACCACAGGGCCTTGGTGTTAGTGAGGCGGGATCACAAAGCAATTCCTTGCCAGGTACATCGACTACTTCAGCAGAGGAGAATGAAAAGGTTTTTCAAATCGCATTCTATAATCTGCCTGTTATTCACCGCATCAGTGATCTTCGGTCTGATAAAGTTGGATCCCTACTTAGTATTTCAGGTACTGTCACACGTTCTAGTGAGGTGCGACCTGAGCTCTACCGAGCGACATTCACTTGTGACGTGTGCCGTGCAGTCATAGAAGGAGTGGAACAGGTTTTCAAGTTCACCGAGCCTCGAGCTTGTCCCAACGGCACTTGTAACAATACAAACGCCTGGACTCTCAACGTTCAAAAGAGTCAGTTTATTGATTGGCAGAGAGTAAGAATTCAAGAGAATGCAAATGAGATCCCAACCGGCAGTATGCCGCGCACACTGGACGTCATCTTGAGAGGCGAAATCGTGGATCGTGCAAAGGCTGGTGATAAGTGCGTGTTTACAGGAACTGAGATCGTGATTCCAGATGTTGCGCAACTAGGTTTGCCTGGTGTTAAGGCAACCTCTGTGAGGGATGGAAAGGGAGCTGGAAGACTAGGAGAAGGGTTGAATTCAGGTGTGACTGGCTTGAAGAGTTTAGGTGTCAGAGATCTTACTTACAAGCTTGCATTTTTGGCATGCATGGTTCAGGAATCTGACGCCCGAGATGCTTCGCAAGGTGACGTTCGCGGTGATGGTACACAAGGAGAGAAAGAGCAGGACGAATATCTCATGTCACTTACAGATGAAGAACGTGAAGAATTGGCTGCTATGGTTCATTCCAAGCACATTTATGCCAACCTTGTTGATTCCATTGCTCCTACTGTCTGGGGTCACGAGCTGGTTAAGAAGGGAATTTTGCTCCAGCTCATGGGTGGTGTCCACAAAGTGACAATGGAAGGTATCAATCTCCGTGGTGATATCAATGTTTGCATTGTGGGTGATCCATCAACATCAAAGTCTCAATTCCTTAAGTATGTGTGTGGCATTCTTCCCCGTGCTGTATACACTTCCGGTAAGGCCTCATCTGCTGCCGGTCTTACCGCTGCTGTTGTGAAGGACGAAGAGACTGGAGAATACACAATCGAAGCTGGTGCACTTATGCTTGCTGACAATGGTATTTGTGCTATTGATGAGTTTGACAAGATGGATATCAGTGACCAAGTCGCAATTCACGAAGCCATGGAACAGCAAACTATCTCCATTGCTAAAGCAGGCATCCAGGCTACATTGAATGCCCGCACTAGTATTCTCGCAGCTGCCAACCCTGTCGGAGGCCGCTACAACCGCAGACTCGGTTTACGCGCAAACATCAATATGAGTGCACCCATCATGTCTCGTTTTGATCTGTTTTTCGTTGTTCTTGATGACCCCAATGAGCGCATCGATACTGAGCTAGCTGACCATATTGTGGATCTCCACATGATGGAAGATGAAGCCATTAACCCGCCGTTCACTACTGAGCAACTTCAACGATACATTCGCTACGCGCGCACTTTCAAACCCAAAATGACCAAACGTGCTCGCAAGTATCTTGTTGAAAAGTACAAAGAACTACGTGCTGACGATGCTCAAGGTCTGGGCAAGAATTCTTATAGAATCACTGTTCGTCAGCTTGAAAGTATGATCCGTCTCAGTGAGGCTATCGCACGAAGTAACTGTGTACATGAGATTACACCGGAATTTGTCAATGAGGCATTCAACCTACTTAGGCAGAGTATCATTCACGTTGATCATGATGATATCGAGGTTGATGATGCTGAAGCAGGTGAGGAAACTCAGGTTGATTCCGTACCTGCGGGTGCTGAAGGACCGGCTCTCCTAGCTCCACGTCTTGCATCCCCTAGCGAGGTGCAAGATGAGCCTAGCCAAACCAAGCAGAAGACTAAGATTGGTTACGACAAGTACATGTCGATGCTCAAGTTATTCTTGGACCGAATCAATATGGACGAGGCTAACAACGGTGAAGGTGTTACTCGAGAAGAGCTGATCAACTGGTACCTAGAACAGGAAGAAGATAACTTGTTCACAGAGGCTGCTGCGCAGGAAGAAGAGGTGCTAGCGAGGAAGGTTATCAACCGCCTCATCAAGGAAAATATCTTGATGGAAATGCGTGGCGAGGGTCTTCTTGGCGAAGATGGAAGGGTCTTGGAGAGAGAAGTATTGGTGAGGCATCCTAATTGTTTTATCAGGGAATAAATGAACTGAGGGTTGAATTACTGTAGAGTTAAGTTGATTTTATTTATTAATGGAAGTTTATGTGCAAGTGCAAAATGTTAGTTGTAGAACCGCTTATGCGATAACATTCAAGAAGATTAGAGCGTGCATGTAAAAAAGCCTACTGCCTTACTTTGATTTGGCAGGTATCTCTTCAGTTCGCCCTTTCTCTTTATTGATTCTTGTTTTTTTTTTTTTTCGCGTTGCTCACTTCGCGCGTGGTAGGCATAATTTTCGACGCGTTTTTTTGCTACGCGACCACTTCCTAATTTGGATAATTAGCGGGTAAGTAATCACAACGCGTCGTTTCGGCCACCAAAAGCACTTGAAAAACAACAGAAAAAAATCTCTCTTCTTCCTTCTTTCACACTTGATCTCTACATTTTCCACCCTCCACCCCCAAATCCATCCTTTATTTTAATACATATATTCACAGTACGTTTAGAACTCTTATATTCATGGCATCAAAAATAATACTAACGAGTCTAGATGTTGGAAGCACAATTGTCTGAAGCCGTCGTCATGAAGCGAGTCATTGACTCCATTCGCGACATTGTCAAGAACTGTAACTTTGACTGTTCCGAAGAGGGTATCTCGCTCCAGGCTATGGACGAATCGCACATTGCCCTTGTTTCTTTCCACCTAGGTGTCGAAGCTTTCTCGCAATATCGCTGCGACCGCAACATTCCCTTGGGAATTAACGTCGAGTCTCTCATGAAGGTTCTGCGTGCTGGTAACAATGACGACGTCCTTACTCTGAGAGCCGATGATCAGGCTACTACTCTTAACCTCATTTTTGAGGACTCCACTCAAGATCGTATTTCAGAGTACAGTCTAAAACTGATGGAAATCGAGCAGGCTGCTCTCTCTATCCCTGAAGTCGACTATGTTGTGAGCATTGACATGCCTTCTACTGAATTTCAGCGCATCTGCCGCGATATGGCCGTTCTCTCAGAGTCAGTCAAGATTGAAGTGACCAAGGACGGTGTACGATTCTCGGCAGACGGTGAAATTGGTGCTGGCTCTATTCACTTGAAGCCAAAGACCAATCTTGAGGACGATAGCAAGAGTGTTAAGATCGAAGTCGAGGAGCCAGTCACGTTGTCCTTCAACCTCCAGTACTTGTTGTTCACATGCAAGTCTGGCTCGCTGTCCAACGTGGTGCATCTTCACATGGCTCCCGAGCTCCCAGCTCTCATCAAGTACAAGCTCCCTGCTGGCCACGTCCAGTTCTTCCTGGCCCCTAAGATTGATGACGAGTAGATGTGAATCTCTTTTTGGAGACTATTTAATTTATATTTCAATGATATTTGACTTGCTTCAATGCTGTTACTATTATTCGTTGCTACGCGTTGAATCGCCACTTTGTAGAATTTTTTGTTCGTGTCTGAATTCAATTTACGTGGAAACCCAATTCGGCAATATTTTTACGTGGGCGACGCGTGGGAGGTTGCCATGACAATTATGTCAAAACAAACAAACTCTGAACTCCCGGGCAAAACAAGAAGTAACTTCAGTTCTCTTGCTTCTTCCCATCAACAAACAATAGGATCAATATATCGGCTTCACCTATATGGCCTGAAAAAACGCTCTTTGAACCCATCCTATCACTATTTTACATTATATTCGATTCCTATTGTGCTTCTTTTCCAAGTTCCGGACATGAATTAGATCAATTGTCATCTTGTTTTCATTACAATTGAGTTAATTGACTATCTTCAACACATCCACTGCAACAGAGTGTTTCATACTTTGTTCTATACCTAATACCCCTTTACAAAAAAGAGAAAAGGCTCTATCTCCTTTCATAACTATGTCGCGACCTATGAGAAAGCTTGGCCCTGCTGTGGGCTCCGAAGAATGGATGAGAAACGAGGCCAAAGTCATGACTGATTTAGTCTTTGCTGATGTCGAAGACTTTGCGTTTGAGGCTAGAAGAGAGCTGGAATGGATTAACGAACACATGATGGATGTTTTGGAAAGAAATCAAACGTGAGTTATATTGAGAAACTAAAAAAGTGATATCGTCAAATCGCCTCCTAACTAACAATCGATAAGTGATATTGCTGTCTTGCTGCAAACTCCTGGAAAGCTCAAGGGTGCTGTATCCCCCAGAAAAGAGAGGCTACTGGCGCAGCTAGACAGGCTGAAAGAAAATGTCGACGTATGTTGAATTCCCTCCATTGACCTGAAGATATTGATCTAACTTCAAACAGCCTTTTAATAGTCCAAGCAAAAAAGCTGCAAAGACCCCAGACTTTAGCATGCCATTACCCGAGAGAACCAATTGGTCCAACCGAGGAACTCCTGTTCAACAGCCACCGTCCCCGAGTCCCATTAGAAAACAATCTCGTACACCTCGCCAGTCTCCAATGATTTCCCCCTCCAAGTCTGCATCGGCCAGCATAAACAAACCCCCTCAACTTGACTCTTTATTCAAACCAGTCATGCATACCCCCACACATCAGGATTCTCTCTCAGTATTCAGATCAATTTCACATGACCTTGAGCAAAGTCGGCTAAAACAAGACCGCATCTCCGAGGTCGATGAGGAACATGAGGAAGATGAAGACTCATCATTTTTGGCAATCAGCAAGTCGGTTCGAAAATCCAAAATCAGCGACAAGTCTGTACTTACGACCTCCCCTAAGAGCTCTCGATCTTCATTTCATAGTGCACAAGAGTCTCCCTCTTTTACTGATGCTAAAAGCAGCAAGACTCCATTGCCTTCTTCGTCCCCGATTCTCGCGCCGGAACGTGAGATCTTGCATCCTGAAGAGCACATTGAAGAGCATTCTGAAGAGCACCCTTCTCGTGAAGAAGACAAGACATTTTACTCCAACAAAGCACTAGATACCCCTACTTCAACAAAGGTTCCACTAAAGGACGAATCTACTTTTGGATTTGCCCGTTTACCAGCTCGTGAGCCATTTACTAAAAAATCTTTGGGCCGCATGTCTACCAGAGAACGTTCTTGGCTGGATACCAAGCCTTCGGCAGTAATTTCTCAAACTCTTGCAAAAGACCAGAAAGAAGATGAACGAGATGCGGAAGAAGAAAAAGAACCAGAAAAAGAGCAAATTAAAAGTGATGTACAACCCGTTGTTCAGCAAGATGAGCTTGACTCACACAAGGAACAGGAAAACAAACCGGAGTCAGAGAGCGCTAACCCTGTCAAGGATCCTGTGCTTGATGAGGAACCGACAAAGGAAACTAATAAACCGATAGCACCTATGTCCTCAAAATCGATGTTACTTGATGTTGAAATTGAACTCGAGATGAACACTCCTGTCACCGATATAGAGATGGCTGATGCTGTGGCGGAGCCGGAGCCGGAGTTGGAGTCTTACAAGACTGCTGAAACGCTCAAGACTGTCGAAACTTTAGAGACATCTCCGTCCAAGGGCTCTTTATTCCGATCAAAATCTAAAAAGGATCATGCAACTCAAGGTAACTTATTCAGCGCTACATTTGGAGCATTCCGTAAAGCAAAGAAGCTCCTATTCGAGGGACATGAAGACAAGAACAAGGAAAAGGCGCATGCCGCGTCACCGGAACCTAAAGCATCCCCGAGCAAACACAAGCTGTTCCCTGTTGGGAGCTCAGGGATACCCAGGTCACCGTTCCGCTCCCCTTCACGCAATAAATCTCCCGTCGCTTCCCCTTCGAAAGGAATTCCTAAACCTAGTGAGAGCCCTTCCAAAAGCCCTTCTAAAAGCCCTTCTAAAAAACTGGATAATTTCTCTCGATTAATGGCACCTACATTTGCAAGCAGCGTGCGGCGCGATGAACAAGAAACTCCTGGTTCTGTCAAGAAGTCTCTCTATCCCGAGATCCCAAAGCTATTACACAACACTTCTAAATTTCACAGATCTGTGCGATCTCCTTCTCCCGATAGAAATGTTTCTCAGTTTGAGAGCAGTAGACTGAATGACGCCTCCATGATAGTCAACAAGGGGTCTCAGCCACCTTCTCCTGCAAAGCCAGTTCCCACTGTTGAATCAAAAATCAGACCCCCTTCACCTGTCAAAACGGAGCCAACTATCGCTAGCGAAACCAGGTCTGCTACTGCAGCTCCCCAAGCCACGGAAGCACCAAAATATGGCGCTCCCACTCCTAATAGGACTGGAGCGAGCAAACTCACTAAACAGCCTCTTGTCAAACGCACCAACACTGTTACTACACCTGGGCCTAAACAACAGCCGCTCCCTATTCGTGTGCCCATGACCGCAGGCAGAGAACTTTCGAAGCCTGCACCTGCTGTGAAGCCAACTGCAAAGCAGCCGCTGACATCCATGTCTCTCACAAAGACAAAACTTACCCAAGATGAAGATAAACGCAAGGAAGCTGCACCAGATTCCTTTGCGTCCAAGTTTAAGGCTGCTCTTTCAGGAAAGTCGGGTAAGGAGGATGCTTCCAAAATTGTGCGCAAACTGGAGGATAAGCCAACCCAAAAGACTTATAAACCGTTCGTGCGTGATAGCATTTCAGGCAAGCGTACCTCTGAAACTGCATTTGGGTCTCCTTCAGAACGAAGTACGTTGTCTAATTCTCTCCGAGGGCCGCCTATTAAAAAACCCTCTTTTGGGCCGTCCTCTAGTTTGATGAAGAATGCGATAATGCACCAAGCTAAAAACACAGCAGCTGCTTCGTCTAACAAAGCTCCATATATGGATGGCGTCAAGTTTTCAAATGACAAGATCAAATTCGGCCCCTCTTCCGCGACTACTGCAATTTCTACTACATCTACCGCATTCCAACGCAGTGTGTCTGGCGTGTCAATCAACACAACATCTAGTAAATCCTCTTTCGCATCTGCCAACTCACATTTCAGCAACACTGGTAACACTAATCAGTTTCAGCCCATGCACTCATCGATTGCCCCTCCCTCTGCAATCTCAAATCCCCCAGTCACGCCCGGCCCTACTTCTTCTACCACTGTATTGCCCGATATTTTCAGTGAAAGTGAAGACGATGACGATGGAAGTGTGATTCTGGATTGGGCCAATTCTCCTGAACTCCGCTCAATGCTAATTCGTCAGCAACAAGTCGATCCTGACAGCGTCTTTGGGCCCATCGCACCGTTACAGATGGACGAAGTTTTCAAAACCTCTCGAGTTTCGCGCTTTAGACCGAGATCGTCTAGCGCAAATTGGTCAGGCCAGGACAAGCTGTCCCAAGCTGAAATTGAACGGTATGCAAGAGAAATGGGATATCAGGAGGGTAGATGAACCGTTAGAAAGGGATGATCACCGCGTTTTTTTTTTTTTACCTTTTTTGTTGCCTGTCTTCCTTCGTCTTGATATAGTCTACATACAATTCCATTCAGTCGATGTAAAACGGTATGGAACTAAGTATTATTTATTTATTTAAAGCACAAAAACAATCAAACTACTCATCATGTTCCTCGCCGAATTATGCCTATAAAGTTATATGATTCTGTATGCCAGCATGAATATGAAAATAAGCTCTTGCATGTGTAACTTTGAATTATGCATCACAAGAACGCACGACCGAAACTAACGCATTTGCATTTGATGAACGGGCCCATCAAGACTCGGAGTAGTAAATTATTAAAATAAGTTAAGGCATGACTATACTAAAAACAACAATAATAATAAAAAACGAAAGGAAGGATACATAAAAAAAACAAATAAAAAACCGATAGAAAAAAAAAAAGATTAAGTAAAAAAACAATAAAGTATTGAAAACATTTGGAAGGCAGAAAGAACGTGCTAGACTGGATTCTTTCTCTCAATGATACCGTCAAACATGGCCAAGTTGACAGCAACATCATTCACAGCCATTGTATGATTACCCTCCTCCAGCAAGTCAAAATTGCGAACCGCAAGCGCACTGTACTTGTTGGTCGCCTTGTTATACATGATCAGATCCGCCAGGTACGCGCTCTCATTGTCATCCACGCGCTGCCCGACTGTGCCGGAGAGAAGACCGTACTGGCTCGCAGTGGCTGCAAGGGCGGCCGGCGAGATGGCGGAGAGTATACTGCCAGGCCCAGCTACGTCAGACTGAGAGACGACGGATGAAGATGTTGCGGCGGTGCCGGGTCTGCTAGGATCGTCGATAACGTTGTCGCCTTTAATGGTATTTGAAGTGTCCATGAGTAGACCGTAAAGATCTGCATTTGCACCGACGAAGGGAGTGCCTAGGATGCGAACCAGGCCCGATGTGAGCCTGTCACGGAGAGATTCGTGGCCCTTGATGTTCGAAAGCTGGGGACTGTGGATCATGATAAGTTTGACAAATAGTAAGATGGCAGTGCGGAGGTCCTTATCTGGGATTGCAAATTCATCCGCCATCTCAACATCCTTCAGAGTGTCATCAGCAACGTCGCTTGGTTTCGCCTGCTTTTCACATGCCAGTGCGAGTTTGTCTAAAGACTGGGTTACTTCAAAGGCATTATTTTCAAAAAGATTGGCCGTTCCACTATCTGCAACAGCGTCAATGATTTCGAGAAGATATGGAAGAATATTCCCTTTTCCTGTATCCATGTTGACCACACAGGGAAAGTGACTTGAAGAAACAAATAGAAGCTCGCATTTTTCGGCTAGTTTGGACTTAATATTAGAAGGCAAGTATACCATCAAATCCCCAACCGCGCGTTCGTTAAGGTTACTGGCCTGCGCGCCAGTAATTACCTCAAGCAAAGTCCCAAGAATACTATCTTCGATACTGATGCCATTGGAAGAAGTAGCTGTCAAAGAGTCGCCGTAACAGCCCAGGACGACACGGACATAAACTTGGCTTAATGGTAAATTGAAGGGGCTGAAGAGTTCCAAGACGTGCAGGATTTCTTGCTTGGGATTCTGGAAAGGTGGATTGAGCTTCAGAAGGTTGATAAGAATCGTTCGGAGTATATTTCTGGCGGCAGCACTGTTAGTCTCAATGATAGGATCCACAAAATTCGATATGAACAAATTCAGATCCGAGGAAGACAACCAGAGTAAGAACTCCAGGACTGATGGATAAAGTTGTTCTGTGCCGGAATCGTTTGCCGAGTCCATGATGTCTTGGAAAATGTATTTCAGGTACGTTGCAGCGTGGTTGCGTTCAAATTGACGTCTATGCATGTTCAATACCAGTTTTTCACTGGCCTTCAGTTGAATGCCAACTAAGTAGTCTTCTGCAATTAAGCTTAGCATCAGCTTCGTGCCCTCGGTACTACCAGGCAGTTTAACGCTCAAGAGTTGCAAGAAAATGTCGGCTGCTTTCTCTAGAGTCAAACACTCGTAAACAACCAAAAATAGTAGGAACCTTGTAAACGCATTCGAGTCATAGTAAAGTGCTGGTTCAACCTGATCTTTGATCCATTTAGTTAACAGATCACCAAACATGTTCGAATCGATGTCACGAAGGCGCTGTAGTATATTAACAACCTTGCGCAGCTCTTCATAGTTATCGCTTACTTTGCAAGCGTTCAAAAATTTTTGTGAGACAAATGCAAATAGCTTGGGCAGAGTGCGAGTGTCGATATTGTCCTGACTGCCAAATTGCTCCTGGAAAAACTCACTGAGTTCTTGATTGATTATCGTGCCTTCATTTACAATATCAGAGACAGGTGAAAGTGTTGTAATGTCCTTCAAGGGTGATTGGCCTGAAGGAAATGCAATTTGTTCCAACTCAGTCCGCAATTGGGTGTTGGATTCTGGGAGGTGGGATAGAGCAAAGTGAGTCAAGTCCCAAAGTCCATTGGATTTTTTGGCCTTGACTTTAACTGTCTTGTATTGTGTAACGAAGAGCTGAACCAACTGCAAAACGTCTGCGATAGCAGCAAATATAGCAAGATGATCGCGTGTAGTGTTAGCCATAAAATATAGTAAGTTTCCATTGCTTGTTTGAGAGACCATCGCCTCAATGAGGAAATACAGTCCTTTGTAATCTCGCAAGAGTTCCAACACATTTTGGAGAATGGCAAACTGCGAGACAGTAACTTCTAACCCACATCGTAGTTGCTTGTCCAGTGAGTTTAGAATCCACGAGGAGAGCTCAGCTTCTCCACCCTTAGTAAGGGCACCAATACATTCACAGTCCTCTTTAGAGATTTCATAGTATTCCGTGCCCGTTTTGGGGTCCGAAGACAGAAAGTCGAGCTTGTTGAGCAAAATCGCCTTGACTTTTTTCAATCGTTCTTCCTCCCTATCGTTGTAGGCGCCGAGGCCTTTCAGCAGCATGATTTGTTGATTTCGCAGACTAGATGAATACCGCACCGGGATGTTGGCTAGTACATTGATCTGGACTTGTACTGAAGGGTTTGACCTTTTGATAAATAAGCTTCCATGCGAGATGATGCGCCTGAAATATGTACTTGCTTGAAACCAATCACGATCCAGGAACTCAGTCATCAGATCGTACAGATTTTCCATGACATAGTCATCGGGGTTTCCGATCTGGTCCAAAAAGCTTAGAAATGCTTCACTAATGTTCCACTTTTGAGAAGTATGCCATTCAGATAGTAAACTAGAACAAATGTAAACTCGTTCAATGCCAGTGCGATGATTTTTAGTTGCCCATTCCAATGCAGTGGACAGAGCGTCTTGCTCAGAGATTTTGTTGGCATGTATGGATTGGTTGAGCGAGACCCAATTGTAAGGCGCTTGTGCCTTATCTAAGGCATCAATGACAAGGTATTTGGGGTTACGCAAGGCCCTCACAGAGGATGCATCAGTGACGATCAATGATTCGTTTCGGGTACAAATCAACTCCAATAGCTGATGAGCCACATCGTTATCAATGTTCTTCAATGCCTCTGCCAAAACATGACCCACTTCCTTCCAATGGTTTGGAATCACAAACGAGTCCGGGGAGAGAAGAAAAAAGCTTTGTAAGTATTCGCAGACTTTGTCGCGTACGGACGCAAATATGGAATTTTTGATAAGATTTGGGGCGGAGATTTCTGCGAATCGTTCTAACAAGGCTAATGCAAGATTTTGAGAGAGAACGCGGGATTGAACAATATTGTTCCAAAAAAGGCGAAGAAAGAGAAGTGCCACGGGTAGCTCGTCTAATTTACAACGCTGAAAGTGTAAAACAGTCCATCTCAGAAATAATGGCTTATCTAGGAGACCTTCGTTGAATAGACTAGCCGATAATCGAATGATGTATTCCATTCTGGATTTCCATGGGAGCTGTGTAGGATGGTAGCTTGTCAGCTTGTTTGTGGAGGGAGAGTTGTATGGTTTCGGGGCGGATTTTCCTTTTTGCTGGTGTGAGGGATTCGGTGAGCTTGCTGACGACGCGGTCGTTGGCGATGGCGGTGGGATGGCGCTATTATTTGTTGCTGTGTTTCCAGCGCACTCTTTAATGACTTTTTCAATAAACTCTGTAACTTGATCAGTCCATTCGTGAACCCATTGGGCTTCAGTCACAGGACCAGCTTGACTAGAGCCTTTTCGTTTCAAACCTCGAAGTTCATTGGCCCCAACACATCTAGCAAACCAAACTGCACGAGGTATTGGTATATTTTTGTTTGTGCACTGCTCAAGTAAAGACCGATTTCGCGTGCCGTGGGGGATGGTTCGTGAGAGTCGGCGAAGTGGTACTGAAGGCGTTGCTAGATCCCTCAACCATGCCTCTTTCTTCTGTTCTGTAAGAGTTACACGCGGTGGAGGCTTGAATGTCGAATTGCTAGTAATGCGATTACACTGCTCCTTGACTTCCATGGCTCCAAGCATGAAGTATGACAGAGCATAAAACGAGGAACGCTGTTTGAATAACGAAAGCATGGCGCTTCGAGCAGCCAAGGCCTCATTGTGAACATATGGAGACGGATTATAGCCCTTCTGGAGGTTCTGTGTGGCAAGGTTGTCCTCTTCGCGCGTTCTTTTCCATGGGAAAAAATCAGGATAGATGTCTGGATGGTTAGAAAAGTTTGAACAAACAGAAAGAAAACATGAAGAAGAGCACTTACAATCACCACTAGCAAGTTTATCTTCACATAAAGGAGCTAGACCTTCGGGTTGAGTCAGCTGATAGCGGTGGGTTGACAGATCGTCGCGGGAGGAGGAGCCTGCTATGGGTCGTCCAGACATGACACTTCCATTTCGTTGTGACATGGGGGCAAGCATATGGTATCTACCTCCGCTGGTGGGTTTGGTGTTACCACCATTATCGGTATGAGAAGACGATGCCGGATAGAGGTGGTTTGAATTCATTCGTGAGGAGTTCGACATGGCGGCGCAACAACAGTAGGGAGTTTTCTCATGGGGCTCGCCAGGATAAGCACAGCAATAGATGCAACTGTAGTAGTGATGATGATGCAGACGGATGACGAACAGACAGGTTTGTGCAAAAGTAGGTTCGAACTATTTTGTATCGAGAGGGGAAAGGACTAATGCGGATGTGAGAATAAACTGGGGCGGGTTGGCTGATTTGAATGGTAGCGCCGGGCAAGGCCTAATAAAGCTGAGCAAGAAAAGAGGTACAAGTGTTTGCAAGTTCAAGAAGAAATTTTAATGCTGTAGTGTGTGAATATCTGCAGTGGTGGTGTTTGTGGGCAGACGTGGAGGTGGTGAGAGCGAAGAGTTGTTTGGTAGAGATTTGTATGGCAAAGGTTGGTGATGGGCGTTGGTTGTGGCGGCAGTCTCCTGTGCGGATTTTACGTTTGGCACCAGAACTTCACGCTCGACAAAAAAATGGAGAAAACAAGAGCTTCACAAGTATAAAATGCAAAAGAAATGGAAGATATATAGAGTGGAGAATGAAGGCACTGAAAAGAAGTGAAGAGTAGAGAAAATTTGAAATGAAATGGAAACTACGAAAATTAAAGCTTGGTACTAGCTACGCGGGGAGACAGTACGAAGCGACGTAACACAGGGAAACTGTGTGGTGGACTAAGATAGTCAGCGGTGGGGTGTGATAGACACAGTTGCACTCTCCGTCAAAAGATCTTTTCCAGGCAGATCTCACTCTCACTAGAGATCTCCAGCGATGATCTCCAGTGGATGAAGAACGATGGCAGTCCACTTCCCTCACCACATTCACCGCATTCACCGCATTGCCCGAGATGGACAGCCATGCGGTGCTGACGAATACGATGACATGAACTGACTGATGATTATTATTTCATGTGTCAGCATGTGTCAGCATGTGTAATCATGTGTAATCATGTGTAATCATGTGTAATCATGTGTAATTACTTTTGTGCTCCGTAGTAACTATTGGTCTGCGTAATCGCCAGCCTTTCTCGTCGTTCCCACCCGCATCGCTGCGTGAAAAAATTCCACCTCCACCAGAAAAAGGCTTCACCTCCTCCAGATCCTGTCATCACACATCGCCCCTAGGCTCATTCTCCTCCCACAATGGCCTCTCCCGCAATCCCCAATTTGGGCGACATTTCCAAGTTGCCTCTGGGCACCATCCCCGGCATTACCGTGACCCCAAAGCCCTCTGTCTTTGAGACTAACCCCATCCTCTCACCATTCAATGATCTCTACAACGCAGTGGCCACTAGGCGGTCAGCGCTCGGCTTGTCTAACCCCGGAACCATTGAAAACATCAACAAGGAGGTCTCCAAGGATGTTTTCCTTAATAACTACTTTTTCTCCGGCCTTCGCGCCGACCTCTCCAAGCCCTTCTCTATGAGCCCAGCTTTTCAGATCTCCCACTCTTTTTCCATCGGCTCGCCCGTCATGCCCGCCTATGGGTTTGCTGCTTTCTACGCAACCGACACGACACTCCTTCAGGGAAACATTGACAACGACCTGTCTCTCTCTGGCCGCTTCCACTATGCCTGGTCCAAGAACTTCACTTCCAAGGCCAACGTCCAGATCGCCAACGGCCAACCTAGTATGCTGCAGCTCGAACATGACTACCTGGGATCCGACTTTTCCATCAACTTCAAGTCTCTCAACCCTTCCATCCTTGAAGGTGCGTTCACTGGTGTTGCTGTAGGATCCTTCCTCCAGGCCATCACCCCCAAACTGGCACTTGGTTTGGAAACTGTTTACTCTGCCCAGTCTATCGCCCACCCCACTGATGCTGCTGTTTCCTTCTTTGGTCGCTACGTTTCAAATGACTGGATTGCGTCTTGCCAATTGCAAGCTCAGGGCGCGTTGATTGGTTCTTTCTACCGCAAGGTCACTGACAAGGTTGAGGCTGGTATCGAGGCTAACCTTGGTCTTTCCAACCCCCAACAGGGTGCCGTTATGGGAGGCCCTCCAAGCGCGCCTGGAATTGAAGGTACCACGACCATTGGTGCCAAGTACGAATTCCGCCAATCTGTTTTCCGCGGCCAGATCGACTCTAACGGTAAGGTGTCTTGTCTGCTCGAGCACCGCGTTCTCCCTGTCGTCTCTGTGTCGTTTGCTGGTGAGATTGACCATGCTAAGAATGCCTCGCGCTTGGGACTGGGATTGCAGTTCGAGGCTGGAGGAGAGGAGCTCTATCAACAGGTCCCGCTCGACCCTGCCCAAGCCCAACCTCCCATGTAAATATGTAATATTTGAGTAAAGCAAGACTTTAATGAACCAAAAGAACAAATTAAAAAATAAAGATTGAATAAAAGTTAAGAAAACAAAATGGTATAAATAAGCTGGATGCAAAAAACGTAACATTGTTAAACACCAAGATGCGAGAAGATTATTGGCTTGCTGTGTTCCAAGTTAAGGCCCTTGATATTTTCTGCCAATAAGGCACGTACCCTTTTGAGTTATCTATCTGTCTTGTTATCGTTGTTGTCATTGTCTCGTTATTAGTGGAAGAGCCAGAGGCGGCTGGGCTTGTAGGGTAGTGGTAGTGGTGGTGAATATGTATATGAGAAGATTGGGAAAGATCTGTATGCAATTGTAGTTCATTGTCATTTACAACAGGCTGGTTGGTAAAGTGAGATGTCAGGTTGTTGTCATCAAAGTCATCGAGGTAAAGGTCAAGTGAAGAAGATGAGGAGTTCGTTTGTGGGTAGAGATTATACTGGCCGTGTGTGAGAATGGGCGAAGGATAGTCGTGCTGTGTGCCATCCAGTTCTCCATCTAAAGCAAGAAAATGAGATTGAGTTTCGTCATGACTGCGGCCTGTTAAGGTGATATCTGTAGAAGATAAAGGGAAGCCTAGTGGATCAAAATCCAAGTCCAAATCCAATTCCAAGTCAAAAGTCTCAATTGGCCCTGCTGATAACGCTCCGTGCTCCGAAAAATTCTCTGCAACCACCGATGATTGGTCTTCGTCACTCTCACTGTTTTCGCCAGTACGCCAAACATAGGAGCACTGATACGAGCAAGAATCGCCTAATATCCTCTCCATTTCCTGTTCTTCTTCACCATGCAGGCCTCTCATCTCCAGCCTCCAATATGCTCCCGGATTGGGCTGTGGCATCACGAATTGGTCCCTTTGGACTCTCCATACTCTCAGTTTAGGCAAAATCGGGTGAACGAACGACGTGCCGACTTTCAAGTATGGAGTTGGCTGGCCCGCAATTCTATAGATTTGGAACTTGCCGCACGCAACTTGCCATGCTGACTGCATCTTGTTACTGGCTTCATTTAAGGAAGGAGAAGTAAGATAGACTGGTAATGGGGGCGGGGCATCATAGTCTCGTCGGCCTCCTGGCGCGACAGGCAGTTTATAAAGCGTCGCCGTTGCAAACACAAATAACACATCAATACCTACCCCTTCCTGTTCTTCCACTATTTTTTTCGATTCTAGTGGTAAGCTGGGCGACCGCTTTTCGTTGCCTCTGTCGGGTTTTATGAACGCGAGGGATCTGTGTCGCGACAAGCTGGACGCCTGTTTGTCGGGACTGGTCCCCGCGACCTTGGTCGAGACGGAACTCCAAGAGGAGTACGAGCGCAAGGCGTGAGTGTCAGCACTACGTGGCTGTGTGAACATGTCGCAAGCTAGTCGAATTGGCCACCATGTATCTTGTAAATTGTATCAAGGGGGTGTAAAAGGTTGTCTGGCTGAAATATTCACGTGGGGATACAGTTTTGATCCGATTGAAGTCGAGCTTGGTGTTTTTGTATAAAAAATCGTCTTTATTTAATCTCGTAAAAGAAATAGTCTGGGCTGGCTCAGGTATTGCTAATAGATCCAAGACTCGAGTAAAATATAGATACTTGCACGGTTGTAGGAAGTCTTGTGGAGATTCTGCAGAAGTGGGGATATGTTGACGCATTTTTTTTGGAGTGGAGCTTCAAATGTTCATGATGTTTACATGGGTTTAGGGCCAATCATGGGCAATGGTGTGGCATGTAAAACCTGGTTTGGGAGAATTTGTGTCCATCTAGTGACAAAATAAGCAATTTTTCGAGAAAAGCTAGTGCCATGGAGGGAAAGAAAATGTCATGAAGAAATCAACTCTAGCTATTCAACGTTGTTGGTAGTATGGATATACCTTCTGGGTTACCCAGTGGAAACCTTTGCGTATTTGGCTTATTTACACTCTAGTGCTGTGGATTAAGAGCCAGTTTCGTCATGCGAAGACACCCGAAGTAGAAACAACGTAAAGCATCATATACGCTGGTCAAACACCCTTCGAAGTACTTGCAGAAAAATATAGGCAGTGGTGCTGAATTCGACTTCCTTAGTCGACCTCAGAGCAATTCTTGTGCGCGAAATACGTACCACGCGTTTGTGCAAGCCTAATCGCGCCAACGAATAACTAGTTTTACAACAGAGCTATCACAGCAACACGATTACTCCAAACTTGCTTTGTCCAACATTTGAGGAATTAGAGTAGAGCGAACGTCCAATAAGCACATATGGCACGAGCCAGACAGATGCGCTGCAAGACAATATGTGCGGTATGCCCACAAGAAGTTGCACGAGATTCAATGCAAAAATACAACTGAGAAAATAAAAACTTGTAAGTTGTAAAAGGCGCCCTAAAATATAAGCGCTGACTTTAGTTTGCCGTTATTCATATTATGCCTAAATTCGCAGTTATGAGATCTAAAATCCGTTCCTAACACCTGCTGGCTTTGGTAATAATACTATTTATGGCTATGCTTGAAAAATTTACCGATGATTTTATTAATTGATTGATGGAGAGACTTGTTCATCTTCTCGTCTAAATGCGTAATTTCTGTTTGAATAAGACAGTTGAATATTTGTTGGATGCAGACATTTCCTAGCTCAAATAAATCAGTATTTCAAAGATAGCATTGATGCTGCTTAATTTTTTTTCATTCATAAGCATTTTGTATGCCCAAAAATCTAAAGAAGGCAAGTCCACTTAAGAGGTAAAGTCCTTAAAGGGTGATTACAGGATTGCTGAAAATAGCAAACAGTTGCAATACACATTGATGTCAAACAGAGAGCAATGCAAAAAAAAAGTTGAAAGTCCTGGGCGACAGTAATATCAAATCAGTTAAGAAGGAGTGTTATGGAACGAAAAAAAAATGGATGAAGTGACATAATACGCATTACAAAACATTGATATTGGGCAATCTCTTGATAGACTCACGGCTCATTAATGCTAAAAAATGAGGATATGGCGCCGCGTTTAATAGCCAAGTACCCTCAAGTTATAGTCGTTCGAAAACTGACAAAAAATTAGATATAGTGTAGTCAAAGACTTAAGCAGTAGCTTTCATTACGCAGATTGATTAAAGACAAATGCATTGAATAAAACTAAAGCTAAATAAATAATTTAACCAATCAATGAATGATTTAACCAAAAAATGCTCAAAAACCAGCATCTAGAGGATTACAGATTGAAAGACGTGAATATTTTATTTTCAGAAATTATCCGATATAGTGTAACGGTTAGCACGGTCCGCTTTCACCGGGCAGTTCGGGGTTCGATTCCCCGTATCGGAGTATTCTTTTTATCTAAGCTTGGCTTGGCTAAATGCAGAAGATTCCAAACCATCCTGCAGTTAAATTTAGTTGCATCGTTAGAATTGTGCTCATGTTGTTGGGAACCATTGAATGAGAAAGGTTCATTAAGCTAAGTTTTTTTTTTTCTTCGCATTTCATGCTGTTGCCCAACCGCTGAGGTCAAGCGCAGGAGGCCTGGCGGTACGCGTTTGAAAGCTGTGCCGTCCCGTCGCGCGTGGCCTCGTGGTGGCGGTGTGTGTGGGGATTGCATATGTTTGTGTCTGTTTTTCATCTTGCAGAAATTCTCGACCAATTTTTTTTTTTTTCACAACTTTCAACTTCTCTCTCTAACCATCTTTTCATATCTTTATTGGCACGTTCTTTTTTTTTTCTTGTTTGAATTTTTTCCAATTATTGACGCCGCTCCTTAACAATGTCTAGCACGGGAAAGAACGCGACTGACGCGAACGATACTTTTCATCTTTCGGACACCATCCCCTCCAGCAAGCTGGACTTTGGCGACGACTTCACGGGCGAAGCTTCGGCGGCCCTTGCTGAGGTCACGTCGTCCAGCAATTCGGCTCCTGCTGCTACTTCCGCCTCCGTTGCTGCTGCGCCTGTTACTGCTACTGCTGAGCCTGTCGAAAAGACTGTGGAGGAAAGCGCTGAGCCTGCTGAGAAAGCGCTTGCCAGTCCTACTCCAGCCGCCGCTGAAGTCCCTGTAGTCGACGCTGAAGCGCCTAAGGTACCGGCATCTGACAAGGTGGAAAGTGTGATTGACAACGAGAAAGTTGTACCTCCATCAGAGCCTTCTGCGCCAGACGCTGTCGTAACTGAAAATGAACCCCTGAATGTGCCTCCGCCTGTAACCGAAATTGAACAACCAATTGTCAACGCAACTGAATCTACCACCGCCGCTACTGCTGTTCCTGATGCTGTCGTGGTAGAAAAAACAAGTGACGCACCTGCTGAAGCTGCTGCTGATGCTTCTGCTGCTCCAGTTGAGAAAGTCGCCGTGGAGAGCGAACCACCTGCTTCTACCGATCTGCCTGCTGCCGAACAAAAGGTTGTGGACCAGAATGTTGCAGCAGCCGAGGCTCCCACCGCTGCCGCGACTGAGAAGACTGCTGAGGTTGCGCCAGCTGCTGCTCCTGTCATTGCCAGTGAGCCCGCCGCTCAGCCCAAGATCAACGCTAAAACTCCTGCACCCGAGACTGCCCAATCCAAGCCTAGCGAAAAGAAGGAAAAGACCTGCTTCTGCTTCTAGAGGGTACGCTATTCAGTAGGACGGTTTAAAGATAGTAAAAGGCGAGGGTATCGTTGTTTATGTTTTGGGATGCTGTTATGAATTGTATCATGTTTAATATTTGAAGTTTAGTGTTAGTTTAATTTTAGTGAAAAATCTCTTTTGGCACTTGCTGCAATTGTTCAGAGCAGGCAAACAAGCACACTTGAAGACACTACCTGTGCCCATGAATGTTCAACCTCATGGGCCAGGTACGGTTAGCAATGTCATATTATAAACCAGGCGTTGGCAAAAGTTTGACTAAGGTGTACGATGGTATTGAAGCGATGGTATTGAAGCATTCAACTGTTGTGCAAATACAGTGGATAAACCTGAAAGGATATTATTCTAGTCAAAATTTGCCATCTTACTGATCCAAAATGCCAAATGTTCTGCTCTGCTGTAAGTAAAAGGTTAAAGATCGGTAAAAGTTTACGGAAATCGCGAAAAGTCTGAGATATGTAGAAAGAAAGATTGGTAACCCCGCGCGCTTTTGATGATACGAATGGTTTTGCGATAAACCAACTTTTGAGAGTTCAGTCATTACGACGAGCGCTCGGTCTGAAATATAATAAAAGTTTGAAGGAATGATCGTTTACTTTCTTGTACGTCGCTAGCTATGAAGCTTCACATGGTCCTCAACTGATATAGCCTGACAAGCAATAGCCGTTCCTTGATGCTCTTCAGCCTCACTCTTCAAGGGCTTTGCATCCGCCTCGATACCTCCATATCCATCTGAGCAACGGCACAGCAAGTGCACGCACAGCTCATACAGATGTCGTCCAGATCCTCGCCCACCAAGTTATACCGGTCCCTTACTTTCGCTCTGCGCGCAAACACATACAGGCAGCCGCCAATGCCAGCCGTGGCTACGGTGCACAGCCCGCAAACCATGCAGTCCGAATTGAGATACTCGGTGGTTTGGATTTCGTCTCGGTTCAAGCCGGCATAGGACGCGTTCTTATACTGCCGGAGTAGGGATGAAGTGCGGCCGAAAAGACAGGGCGTGCAGAATAAAGCGCCGAGGCAAAGAGACGACGCCGAGAAACAGCCAAAGGCGCTTGTGCGCCATTCCTGGGGCTTCTGAGTCGCGGTGTCGGGGGTCACAGAAACCACGGCAGCTGTCGGTTCATGTGCAGGCTGCGGTTGAACGGTGACGGGCGCAGGAGGCAGCACTGGCGCTCTGCTAACTTCGACGGCGGCAGGTTCTGACGTGTAATCAGGCAGATCCGGTTCCATCGTCGTTACAAAGACAGGCTCATAGCTCCTCTGCACGACTGGCTGGCCGTAGGACTGATTTGTTAACGGGTTTGTTACGGTGTTTATGGGGGTATCGGCGGCGTATGGATCATCTTTGGTGTCGTAGGGAACCCTCTGGACTCCAACCCCGGCGGCGACAGCGGGGCTTGTAGATGATGACGGCTCTGGTTGCGGCGATACTTCGAATGCGGAGGCCAAGGGCGGGTATGGTGCGTGCGGAACATGAGTGTAGGTGTACGATGACTTCTGGGGTTTGTTGGTTGACGTTGAGAGCTCTTCAGGCATTTTCAGGATGTAGTCTCTCTACCAAAGCTTTATTAAACTCGCAGTGTCCGTGGCGGCTATGAATATCAACGGTGATGGTTCAAAAGACTTTGAATTGGAGCTCAGCAAGCCAGTTAACTTTTCTATTGCAATATATCGTCATACGCCCTTGTACCGAATCTTAGTAGCACTGAGGTACACGTTTTGAACTTGGCATACTCCAGTGACAAGGCCTCTCTAAGTTCGCCATGCCCTGTATCGTAGCACGATATTTTGCTATTTGCTGTTCAGCCAGCAGCAAAGTGTCCGTAGGCCAGACTTATAATTGCAAGATGTTGCTGAACTTGTAAGGCACACAGCGATAGCACTAAACGGCCTCGGACGAGCCAGGATCTCCTTCGCATGGAGCATAGCGTAAATATTAAAAGGATAAGCTAGAGAATATATAAAAGAGCATGTTGCTGGTGCAGAGAGATGTGCAGCTCTATATTAACAGCCAAGGTAGGTGGATATGTTGCAGTTACGGACAATTGAAAGACAGGACTGGCACAAAATGGTGTTATTTGCAATGGCACAAGTACTGCTTCAACGCATTGATCTTGGTAAAGATGAGTCCTGCTAAACGGCTAAGGAAAGAAGCAATATCAACCAAGGAAAGCATAGCTCGATATTAGAATGTTTACATCAAGAGCTAGAATAAGGAAATGAAAATATAAAATAATAATGAAAGTTTGATATAAAAAATAAAGGCGCCATGCATAAAGTGCAAGTGATGCCGTCTACAGCGGGCTGAGCACTTTCAGTCAGGCAAGTTAGACCATGTACTCATCCTCCAGGCTCTGCTGGCTCTGCTTGAACGCTGTGTAACGCTCCGTCTCGCGCTTGGAAACCTCATAATCCTCCTGCGCCAAAGCACAGGGGTCGCAGCACATGGTCGTTGACAGATCCTTACACACATTACCCTTGATGTTGTATCTCTTGCGCAGTTCTCCGCGTCTCATGGTGCGCCAGCACAGGTTACCGACTCCACGCGAGTACAAGGAGACGACCGTGTACATGGCGCTGTGGATATTGAGGTAAGACGACCATTTGTTCTCGAGCTCGGCAGGGTCCTCGTCCTCGGAGCGGCGCATGGTGCGGGAAGTGCGGGCAAATAGACAAGGCTCAGCGAACGAGGCAGCGACACAGAGTTTGGGGTGGTTGAAGCATTCAAAAAGGCCAAGCTCGAAGTCATTGGCCTCTTCGGCCAGGATCTGTTCGTCGTCATCCTCGGTGGCTGTGTCAGCGTCCTTGGAGTCGCCGCTGGCCTTGATAGTCTCGGACGGGACGTAGGCGGGGGGTGCCTCGCTCTCGGGCACAGACTCGTAAACGTGCCCTTCCTTGGTGGTAGTAGTGGTATGAGTATTCTTCTCGTCGGTCATTGTTGTAGGTTCAAATGTTGATAGCAAAGGAGTGGGAAGAGGCAAGAGTTGGGAGATTTGGGTGACATGTTGCAGATATCGCGATGGTGAAACAAGAATTTAGGGTCGAGGGTTAGGGCGTCAGTGCCAGCTCAGTGCGCGATTAAGAAACAACATTTGAATAAGCCATGCGCCACTTGTATGCTGTGGAACTGGAGCATGAAGACAAGTAAGCGGTTTGCTTAGCATCCCTTTTGAGTGAAAGTCCATGAAGCACTTAAACTCAAAGCATGGCATGTTGATACTGCCACAAAAAATGTTAAAAACATGACTTTGAAGGTCCTGCCCGGATTCGAACCGGGGTTGGCGGAATATCCGATTAAACATCAGAATCCGCAGTGATAACCAACTACACTACAGAACCAATTTTTTTGAAAGTCAATTTTTGCTGTTTTACAAAAGGCATTTCAAGATTGATATAAAATGAGACTCAAATATTTGAAAATACTGGTTTAGAGTGATATAAACAGTTATAGTACAAAATAAAATTGAAATATACCGGAAAGTTGCAAAATGATCTTTGGAGTTTAATTTCTAACTGCTGAGAATTGAAACCGTTGTGATTATCTATCTGGTTTTAAAATGGGAAGCGCGCTGGAGTTTAGGCTTGTCGCACCAGCTGTAGAATGCAGTTTGATTCTTTATTTTGGTCTGTAGTTTATTTTGCTTTTATTATTTTTTACATTTTTTTTTTTTTTACTTTCCAAGGGTATTGTTATCTGAAAGCCCAGTGCCAGCCAGCGAATGATAAAATTACCTTGGCGCAAAGACAGCTGGGACCCAGAAATACCCAGGAAAGAAAACGTTCCAACATGCCCTCAATGGCATTTAAACGTGAGTCTTACATGCGCAACTGCTTTTCCAAGAAAAACTCTTTTTTTCAAAAAATAAGCTCAACTGTTCATAGTCCGTAAAGACGGAGTACTATCTTCAAGAGAACCACGTCCGAGAGAATTCATATATCAAAGGAGGTTCAAACGTTGTTGTTCAATCGTGGATCTGATGTTTCTTAACCTTCACATGCAGTATTTTTTATTTACATATTCACCCCAAGTAGCAACAGTACTAGCTATTCTTGGAGATAGGGTCATCAATCATATCAGGGTTACCTTTCAAGGCCTTCATGTTGGTATGCGAAATCCGGAGATGCATATGCTGCAGTCCAGCATGTATATTGTGCTAAGTCCGAGTATCAAAATGAATCCGAGATCGTCACTTTGAGATCATCGCGCTGTGACCATCCGCATAGGGAATCCGCGGCTGTGATATCTGTATTGCGATATAGGAGTACTACACAGCCTTTCACTGATCCAAGTCTAAGGCTCCACGGCTGGCGCTCGCGAAACACGGACTTGAGAGGACAATATAGCGCTGTGAACGTGTGAGGGTGTGTGTGACTGCTGTGAGAACATCGTTCCATGTCAAGCATAACACTCATTGTGAACCATCTTGAATCCTGACCAGTTTTTCTTTCAGAGCACTCGAGTGTTTCAACTGTTGAATGAACCTGAGCTACACACGTAGTACGATATTTCCATACACAGTGGGCGTTAAAGCGTTATATAAACTACTCAATGGTAGTTGAGTACACGCGCGTGGGTTCCAACTTGTGGGCCCGTGTTGAACACATGGTGGGGCTGAACAATGCCCACAAGAAAAACTTTTGAACTTTTGAGTATCCACAGCAGCGCTGGTGCTGTTTCAACTGCCGTGTGATGCTACATGCGTTACGTAACTCCGATTTCGACAAATGGAAAACAACAAAAGAAAAGTAGAGCCCAGATTAGAGTTTCCAGCCCCTTTTGTGTTTTTTTTGTGTTTTTTTTTTGTGTTTTTCTCGAACATTAATGCCATGTGCCAATACGCTTTTGGTGACTGTTTATTTCATTCCTCCTGTTGTGGTGACATTGAAGCTCACATCATCAAGCCCGTCATGCACAACTTGCTGAATGTTGCACATCGATCGTGTTGTGGCCCAGATGATGAAAGTCTAGGCCGTTACACTTGTCAAGTCGCGACATTCCTCTTGTCGTTTCTCCTTTTCACACTGCAGTCGCACCCCTCGAGGCTTGAAACCAACGCGCCACTGGAGCATTGGAGTTGACATATTCACGATCATCATTGTTATATATGTAGAAACACGAACTCAATCAAGGGCCAATTGTAGTCATTGAAAGCTGTGAAGAATTCAAATGTTTATACTGATAATGGCAAGCATTGCTGATCTTCCAATTCTCCTACTTCTTTTCGTCCTTCAATGCTCCTCAACTGCTCAATCGATGCATTAACGTTCAAAATAAAATTTTGCATTCTCAACGCTCCATGGCCCAAGCACCGCAAACATCCCTTTGATTTGCTGGCCCACTCTTGCTCGTTCTCCAAGCTTTTGAGTTTTTTGCCTATAAGTACTTCCAGTCCTCCCCCTTCAATCAATCCCTTCATTTCCTCATCTCACAATCTCAACCAATCTCTTCCAATTCTCAATACAAAATGGCTGAAAAAATCGTTACTCAACAACCCCAAGGCGCAAAGCCCTTCTTCTTACACCCCACCCAGGACTTCAACACCCAGGACATTAAGAACTCCCTCGTCACCGCTATTGACAACATCAAGTCCGACGGTACCGGTCTCTCTGCTACCAACGGCGCACCCCAGCCCTATGAGACGGGCCTCTTTGACTGTTTCGCAGACATCCCTACCTGCCTGCTCTCCTGGTGCTGCGGCCCTTGTCTCTTCCACCGCACATACCACGTCCTCAACCGCGCTCCCAGCGAGTACCCCGAAGACGAGTTCGTCGGTGGCACCTGTCTCGCTTACTGCCTCTCGGGATGCCTCACGGGCATTGGTGCCTGCGTGTGGACGGCTATGCGACGTGGCGCTATTAGAGAAAAGTACAACCTCAGTGGAAGCACGCGCATGGACTGTGCACTCAGCTGCTGCTGTGCGCCCTGCGTCCTGGGCCAGGAGGATATCGAGGTCCGAAAGCGTGAAAAGAGATCATATGAGCAGTACAAGAACAGTCAGCAGCAGCTCTCAGCTGAGCAGTTCTAGATTCTTGCTCCTCCTCTTTTAGAAAGCTTGTCCGGGCGGAAATGTTGATGCTTGTTCCTTGTTGCTGAATCTATATACATTCCGACATCTTTTCATGTTTGTGTGTCTTGTCGTTGAATAGTATCAGTTAGTACCTGTGAGCTGCTCCATGTCCGCTTTTTTCCTTGCTACTTGATCAAAACCTGCACAGTGTTTTTTGAATCTCGAGTTCCAAGTTGCTGTTGATGTTGTTTTATTTTATTACCATGGTTTTTACTCTTTTATACTCTTTTATAATATTAATACTTTTTTTTTTTCTACTTTATTATTATTATTTGTTATATGTCAACTGCGGTTTACGTACTCTACAATTACCACTCCAGCTTCACGTGTTTGTGACGCACTTGCCATTTTCACTTTCTGCAAAATGGTACCGTAACAATCGATAGCACCAGTTTGCACACAGAGGTGCACGCAGTGTGTTAGAATGCTAAAATGCCATGTACGATAAATCATTCACAAAACCGATCGTCAGACTTTGCCCCAGAGTTGCTGGCTCCGGTTGTATCTTGAACTCGCTAAAGTATTGTTCATGGTCCCAAGGCCACAATACTCGCGCTCAAGTAGCCTTGCATGATGTTCGCATATTCAGCCCCACCAGACCTTTTTCTCCCACCTTGATCCTGAATCTTCTATGGCCGGCCATGGAGGCTTTAAAGTTTGGCGCCATGACCGTTTTCTTTTGGGATTGGGGTTTTTTAAGCTGCGCATGCCCTTTGAAGTGATGTACTGTACTATATGTAGGATAAAACTAAACTTTGAGCTCGTGTCGAGATAAGACAAAGTTTTATACAGACTCGGGACCGAGTTGACCGCAGAGAAACCTCTTGTCTGCCACCCACTTGGAATATACGGAAACTAGATAACAAATTTGAAATTTTCAAAATAACACCGACCTCTCTGGACGACTTGAGAAAGAAAAAAGACAAGGAAAAAGAAAGGTTGAAACTCCGATGCAGGGAATTGAACCCTGATTTGCCCGGTGAGAGCGGACCGTGCTAGCCATTACACTACATCGGAAATTTTCTGGAAGTAAAATTTTCAAGTGTTTCATAAAGAAATGTATAGGTAAAAGAAGTGAAAGGCATTATTTTGAGAAAGCATTGAACAAGATAGATAGAATAACAAAATAAGTAAAATAATAATTTAATAATACTTTCATTTAGTATCAGCCTTTTAAAGCTCCATTTTAGCTAACTCACACTTTAATTATTCTGTAAATTATACATTTTCTGTTTTAGAGAGTACAAAAGAAGGACGCTGGGTATCTTATTACACGTTAAGTAATGTCATGAACAAAATGAGCAGGTTTGTCAATTGACATATAAATTATCATATCAATTACACTTTTCTTTCGCATTTTGTTTTTTTCATTTTTTGTAATTTGATTTAGATGATGAATGTCCTCAAAAGTCCTGCAATACGCGTCTTGACTTCTTTTGAGGACTATTAAAAGTTGCAAACTAGAGCTGGAGCTTGTAGCTATATATGTATGGACTTTGGCAATATCAATAGGACCACGCAGAATTATCCATCGACCAAGGTATTTTGCACCACTTAGCCAATGTTTCGAAAAATACCCCCACATGCGCTTTGGAACAAATAGACAACATTCCATCTTCAGTGAGTTTGTGGGAACTATTTCAATAAAGGCAGACTGCTGGTGTGTGTCTGTTGGGGGTAAGTTTTAGTCTGTTTACGTTTTACCTCAGTGAAGTTTGGGAATTAAGAGAAAAGCGACGAAGTCTGTGAATCACAAACATCTTGCAAGGACTGAATAAATGACCTTCTGTTAATCAGATGTTCTGGCATCACAGAGCTCTCTCTTTCGAATTTTGCTGCATCTAAAAACATTATCACCGCGTGGACTTTTTTGCCTTGCTTATAATGGGGTCCCATGAAGAAGCCCCGCCCTTGAAAGACTTGTACATGTATAACACTTTGGCCCAGTCGTCGCCAGCAAAACGAAGATGTTCTCAAATCGACCAATATGAAAATATGCCATCTTCCAAACGAGCTGCCATTGAGCGACAAGAATATACTTTGGCCCAGCCGTCAACAAAAAGAAGATGCTCTCAAATCGATCAATATGAAAGTATGCCATCTGCCAAACGAGCTGCCATAGAGCGACAAGGATATAATCATTTTGAAAGAGAAACGGCACGAAACCCTCTCCAGCCTGCTCCAGTACACCCTTCAGAATATCACCAACAGGGACACAATCTGGAACCCTACAACTCCCATTCTGGCCCTTTTGCTAACTCACAGTCTTTGGAGGAAGGTAATGCCTTTAATAATGCAATTATAAACAATAACCCATTTTCATTTCCTCAACATAGCTCTCCGGAAGACTTGAGAGCTAGCCTTCGAGCCATCGAAACCGCCACAAGCGCTGGAAATCCATTTTATGAAATTGTCATTCGGCAGGATACCGCCCCTTCAAATGTGGTTATGCCGCCATGGCACTGCGGCCACGGTGCATGGCACTGCCGCGAGGGCGCAAGGGGCTGGCGGTTCAAAAGTCTAAGGTGCTTGCTTCATACCGCTGAACGTGAAATGCCCTCTTTATCAAGTCCTGTCGTCATGGGAATGTCAGACTCTCACGGAATCCCAGGCGGCTGTGGTCACCATATTGCTACACGAGAGGCCTACAGTATTTACGATGCATTCGAAAAGCGTTTAATGGAAGACTCAAATGCGAATGAAATCATTGCAGGCATATGCTATAACAGAATGACTCCGCTTGAGTTGGTCCGTAGGTTTGGTGTCTTTCATATGTTTCAGCCTTACATCCAAGTCGCTACTTGGGCCGAGTTTGAGGACTTGTTTAGCCATGAGCTGTTGAACAGAATGGTTAATGAATTAGTGGACGAGATACCATAGACAGGTAGAAATAGAGCATTGCGTCTAGTATAATACATTTCTAGAGCTCTGCTGTAACACAGGCACTGGCCCCTCGTAGAAAGAAACATACATTACACAGATGTCCAAGGCAGGGCCAATGGGATCTACTCTATTCATCTCCTTGACTCTCCACAGTAAACTATGGGGCAAGGGCGGTTTCCACAACAACATTGATTTCAACTGAGCACACACGAAATCCGAGCGTTCACGCGTCTAAATCTTCAACTTTGCAAGACTTGAATCGACGCTATATTCTGCTCGTCTGCAATCCTTTCTCGTTTCAAAGCACCCATTGCCGGCGCTCAAATGCTGAAAAAATCCCTGGCCGCCTGCTAAATTTGCAGGCGAACCTCAGGCAGATCGAGATAAGATCATTACATCAGTCTGACAAAACACTGACTAAGCTTTGTATATCGTTTCACTTTTTTTTTCTTCGCTCTTTCCCTGAACTTTTTCCAAGCATTTGTACGATTTCTGGATCCCTGATTTTCACACAGGCCCATACTGTCAGGGACTACTTTTGGCTGCCTGAATCTGGTCATCCTATCAGCAATTGAATTTTTTTTGCTATTCCCAACTTTTTTCCGAACACGCCTCCTGATCTTTAACCATGGCGACCCTAGAAGACTTGATCCCCCTTGTCAATAAACTCCAGGATTTGGTCTTCAATACCATAGGCTCCGATACCCTCGATCTCCCTCAGGTTGTGGTTGTTGGATCTCAGTCTTGTGGCAAATCATCTGTCTTGGAGAACATTGGTATGCATTCCCCCTAAATCAGCTCAAAACTCAGCTAATCAACGCAGTTGGTCGTGATTTCCTGCCTAGAGGCACTGGTATTGTTACTCGAAGACCCTTGATTCTTCAACTAGTCAACATTCCTTCAACAAATCCACCCTCTACTGGTCCTGTGGACGTGCCAAAATCGTCATCCTTCGAACTTGGAGCAGCTGCAAACGTCTCCAATACACATGAAATCAACCCTCACACTCGGGCCACTCTACCTGGCCACTACGAAGAATGGGGTGAGTTCTTGCATATCCCAGGCCAAAGATACTACGACTTCAACCAAATCCGCCGTGAAATCGAACTCGAAACTTCTCGCATTGCTGGTAACAATAAAGGAATTAATCGCCTTCCAATCAACCTTAAAATCTTTTCGCCTCATGTGTTAAATCTCACTCTCGTTGATCTTCCTGGCCTAACAAAACTTCCTATTGGTGATCAACCTACAGATATCGAGCGCCAGACTCGCAACCTTATTCTGGAATACATCGCTAAACCCAACTCTATTATTTTGGCGGTCTCGCCTGCTAACGTTGATTTGGTGAATTCAGAGTCACTCAAACTGGCCCGTCAAGTTGATCCTCAAGGCAAGCGGACAATTGGCATTCTCACCAAGCTTGATCTAATGGATCACGGCACGAATGCCTTGGATATTCTTTCTGGCAATGTTTACCCGTTGAAACTCGGGTTCATTGGCGTTGTAAATAGATCTCAGCAAGATATCCATGTCAACAAAGCTTTGTCCGACTCGCTTGTTGCAGAGCGCGAATTTTTTTCCTCTCATCCCGCATATAAAAACATTTCGCACAGATGTGGTACTGCATACTTGGCCAAGTCTCTTAACCAAACGCTCATGGGCCACATTAGAGAGCGTCTTCCAGATATCAAGGCTCGTCTCAACACTCTTATGGGCCAAACAGAACAAGAACTGGCCTCTTATGGTGATCCATTTTTCACACAGCCTGAGAACCGGGGAGCTCTTGTGCTGCAACTGATGACAAAATTCGCGACCTCTTTTGTTACTTCAATTGAGGGCACTTCCTCGGAAATCTCGATTAAGGAACTTTGTGGCGGCGCAAGAATTTATTACATTTTTAAAGAGGTATTTGGCCACTCACTTGCTACACTCAACCCAGTTGGTAACATGTCTACGAAGGACATCCGCACAGCTATTCGCAACTCAACTGGCCCTCGGCCATCTTTGTTTGTTCCTGAACTAGCATTCGATCTCCTCGTCAAGCCCCAGATTAAGCTCTTGGAGGCACCATCACAGAGATGTGTCGAGCTTGTTTACGAGGAATTGATGAAAATCTGTCATAACTGCGGATCTGCCGAGCTGGCACGATATCCTCGTCTTCAAGCCAAACTCATTGAAGTTGTCTCTGAATTGTTGAGAGAGCGCCTTGGTCCTACATCCTCGTATGTTACCAGCTTAATTGCAATCCAACGAGCGTATATTAATACCAACCACCCAAATTTTCTGGGTGCCGCCTCGGCAATGGCAGACGTTATCGAGGATAGAAAAATGAAGGAAGCAAAAGCTGCGGAAGAATTAAGACGGCTTACAATTGCTGAAGCCGAGGCTGCCGAGATGTCATCTGAGCCTATACCCGAAGAGACCAAGTCTGACAAGAACAGCAAGAAAGATAGCAAGAACAAATCATCTAGTGCGCCAAACAAAATTGAGTCTTCCGCACCCCCTACTACTAACGGTACCACTGCCTCGCCGGCTCCTTCGACAACTAGCAACGCTCCAAACTCAAACGGAGGCGGCAAGGATTCTTTCCTCAATTACTTTTTTGGCAAAGAGAACAATACACCCAATGGAGACTCCAATAATTCAAACGGTTCCTTTCAACCATCTAATGGTTCAGTGAATTTTGGCTCAGAATCCAAGAATGGCTACATGAATTACGGCGCTGAGCTAGAGCAGGAACTAGAGGGAGAGGAAAAGCTCAGCGATCAGGAGTTACTTGAATGCGAACTGATTCGCAGACTCATTGTTTCTTATTTTCAGATTGTTCGTGAGAGTATTCAAGACCAGGTACCCAAGGCTGTTATGCACCTGCTGGTCAACTTTTCAAAAGAGAGTACCCAGAATAGGCTGGTGAGCAAGCTGTATAAGGAAAGCATGTTCAATGAATTGCTGCATGAAGATGAGGGTTTGGCACAAGAACGACAAAAATGTGAAAGCATGCTAAAGACGTACCGTGAGGCGGCAAAGATCATTGGTGAAGTGGTTTAACTGGCGCAGGAATAATAACAAATATTTTGGACTCGATTCTGGTATTTATAGATTTTAGTTCTCTCTCCCTTTCTAAAAAATGGATGTTACGGTGTGTGCAAATAATAAACATGTAGTAGTAATATTCAGTTGGCTAAATACAGGATTAGGCATCATGAGAAGGATACTCACTGGCGTACTCATCAGGGTAGAAAATCAATCTTTCGGTTTTGCCCTTGGTAAGGATCACCATTCTAATAACGCCACCAGAACTTCCATCCCACTTAATGGCCTCAGCAAGCGCTTTTACATTAGCATAAGATCCAAGAATCTCGACATATACTCACATGCTCTCACAAACTTCACGCCATCATCCTTGGACATGTTCTTTCTATAGTTTTTGTCGCAGTATCCGTAGATAAACTATTCTGTCAGTAGATTCCCCACGCATAGTTCTCTTGATTGCTTACCGAAGAACCACTACCAGCAATAGCGTATTCTTGTTTGTGTAAACTGCCACCTAAGGGCACACTGTAGACCTCTCCTCCAGTTTTATCGTCAAAGCCCGCAACAATGATACCGGCGGTCAGATTGTCCTTGTTGGAGTATGTGATTTCCTGGAAAATCGACGCTGCAACTTTGGCAGAAGGTGCCTTTGAGTTCTCAGCGCTGTACATCTGAAGGTGATATTGAACAATGTCGGCTACAGCCTGAGTATCGGCGGCTGATCCAGATCTAGGTCCGTTAGAGGAGTCCGTTGAGATCGAGTTTTATCAGATCACATACCGGCAGCACCAGATCTTGTCGTGTACCTTGGTTAATTTGTCCGTCACACTACAATGCGTTAACAATTACGCCTCAATGGTTCATCCAATCTTCATACCGGTTTGCAATGAAGGCTCCTGTGGTTGTGCGACTATATATTGTTAGTTTCCAAGAAAACGCCCCCAAATATCAAATATCTTACCTATCAGCTCCAAGAATGACACCGCCATCGAAGTTTATAGCCATACTTGACATGATTGTTAGAATTCACTCCTATATCACCATACTGACGGCCACAGCGCGCTGTTCGCCACACTCACATAGAAGTTCCCAAGCTAGTTTCAATTGTTAGTTACTGACAGCTAAAAGAGTCCCAGAAAACTGCATACTTCACTTCACCCTTCTTCAGGGCATTCATATCTACACTAACACCGTTCATTCTGGCTTTTCTTTGCTGATAATTCGTGAGATATTCTAAGTGTTTGTGTATGTAATTTCCACGCTTCGCGGCTGTGGTGTTGGATTTGAAGTGATGGGAGGATCAGGACTGTAATATGCCATGGACTATAATTTACCGTGAAGCAATCTTTCAAGCAGCCCATCAGCGATATCAACTACATAGAAGCTTGAACAGAACAACAGTTTGAATACACAAAATTTATTGTTGATTGAGTAGAGCCAAGAGAGGAAAGTCAACTGATTTGCTAAATGCACGTCTTGAGAGTTAATTGACTAATACGTTGTGTGGACATATCTAAAGTAACACTGTAGTCTTCAATACTCCACAATGCGATTGCAACATATCCTGGAGTCTATCCTGCAATTATTTCAGTCACAATTCTTAAGCTGTAGTGCAAATAATAAAAATTTGGAGTGAATTTTTTTTAGAAAAATTTGAAATTAAATTTCGATCTAAAGCACGACAGTAGCCCCTCAAAAGGGCCAAATATTATCTATGCAAAATCGCTTACGCCAGAAAGGCTTTGAGACCTCGAAAAAATTGTTTTGGGGGGTGATACACAAAAAAGCAGGCGTCTCTGCATAAGATAAATGGAACATGTGCAATTCGGCTCAATCTTTTGGAAAACAACTCTAAAAACTTTCAACAAATTTAATAAGTATATTGTAAATGTAGTAAGTCAATTAGACGATCCAGTGCTAAAATAAACGAGTAAACATAAAAAAAGTGATAAACATCTTTGGATGCCCTTTGATACTGGTAAAAAAAGTGATTTTTAAGAAATTGGCGGGTTGGCCGAGTGGTTTAAGGCGGCAGACTTAAGATCTGCTAATCGAAAGATTGCGCGGGTTCGAACCCCGTACCCGTCACTATACTTTTTGCTCATGGTTTTCAGTTACCCAGGGTAAACGTTCTATTTCTCCCAAGATTTATCAACTTTTTTCTTAATACTTCAGCTTGCCTCACAGATCATATTGAAACTCATCAAGTCACAATGTCATCTGTAAGTGAATGTCGTTCCAGCTTCTCGGATTTTGAAATTTCTAACGTGCCATAGAGAAATAAGCCGGAAGAGAATCAGATTCTGTTCGTCAAGAATCTTTCGTACACAGTCACGTCGGAAGACTTGTACGGACTTTTTGGCAAATATGGCGGAGTACGGTGAGTCGAAGAATTGTGTAAAGCTTTGCGTTTACATAGACTAACATTTAGGAAGACAAATTCGCCTTGGAACGAGTCCTGACACCAAGGGCACTGCATATGTTGTATACGAAAATGTTGCGGATGCAAAGGCTGCTTTCGACAGTTTATCAGGATTCAACTTTCAAAATCGTTATTTGGTAGTCCTGTTTCACTCTGTTAGCAAAATGAACCGCTCACTGGAAAATTTGGAGGCAAGGAAGGCGGCTCTCGAGAAATTGAAGGAGGAGCATAACATTGAGTGATGAGATCAGCTTACTGCGAAATTCAACTTTTGAATCAATGATGGTGACAGATATCTTTTATCCAGTACAGGTGGCGAATTCAGTGTTGTGTCAAAGTGTTGCAAGCGAAGGTCGGGGCCCTTAGTTCAGGGTGTCATAATGGCAGTAGACTCATTTGTTACGCAACTTGCATTCACAGCACAACCGCGCAAGGTTCTTAGAAGTTATGGTTATGAATTTTTATGAAATACAATATTTATTGAGGTCCATTGTTAAAAGGTTAGTGTTGATCTTGGTCATAATTTGAGCCATCCATAGCATTCAAAAGGATTTTTCTGATGATCTACGCGCGGGCTTTTTTTCTGACAGCTTTTATCAGAGTATAAAATTTTCGTACGTAAAAAATGATCACATATTATGTAAATACATGGCCTTTAAGGGCTCATGGCCGGTACTACAGCCAGTTGCTAGATCAATTGAGTGCATCCAGATATATCAGCCTTCATCGTTTCGTAGGAGGATGATCTCAACGCGTTAATTTACCTAACCCTGTTTGTATACACTCCCAACACCAGATCTATGTTTTTTCGATCACCACATAAATCAAAACGACTTTCTCCGAGATAGCGCGTTCTAGGCGTAACAATAAGGATCCTGAATAGATCACTAATGTGACAAAGTCATTTTTTTCTGCGATACAAATGCCTCTTAACCCTAGTTCAGGCCAAAAGCGTCAGACACAAAATCTCCGGCACAGAATTCAGAATTTGACGCGTTATGAGCCGAATTCTATGACCAGCGATGAAGAAAGAGATGTGAACACAACGATACCAATTTCTCGATCGAAAAATGGATTTCTTGGAATTAAGGGAGATGGTACAAGTCATCCACCGGCAATTTTAGCACACGCGACAGAAGGTTCAATCCTCCAGGAACAAGGTAATATATTCAATAAAATGCAGGAGAACCTACTGACTATTCAGACGTCGAAATACTGCAAATAATTGCTAGGCTGGCTGACAGCATTGTAAACAAACGTCATAAACCACATGCAGAGCTTGATTTTGTCGACCTATTCCAGGCTTTCGAAGCGTTTATGGAAACCAACCATCTTACACCTGCTCTTTATCCAAACTATTTTACTTGTCTCAACATTATTGTGAATTTATGCAATTATGCTGGACCTTCTTGGTCTCACCGAATGACCGCTTATCTCAAAACTTACTCTGTTAATGAATTAAGGAAGGCCAATCACCAAATATTGCGCGAAAAGCTTCGGGGGTTTGATGCTAAAACTAAAGAACGGTTTTTATCTTTATGGTACGAGTCTTACGTGGTTGTCCATGATCGAGATCTACGGTCAACCCAGTTTGCTGAGAAGCTGGACTATGTTAATTCTACTCGGAGACTTTTTCACATATGGCAAGAAAAATACGAGTTCTATCGAGAGTTAGAACAACAAGCCAAGAAATCGCGAGATTTGCTTTTAAAGCAAAACGCGTTGAGCAATTTCGCAGATAAATATAGTGTCATATTGAAGAACACTAACACAGCCGACACCATAATAAAGAGACGTGCTCTGAGGATATGGAAAAAGCGCTATCTTTATGAACAAGCTACTCATGCTCATGCGGACGAAATTTGCGAGCGAAACATTAAGCAGCACATTTTGGAGACGTGGGATCAAAACAAGACCGAAAAACAGATGACGGAGTTTTATAATAAAAAGATTGCTAATCAAGCTCTTGATCACTGGCTTACGCGCACAAGAGAAATAAACGACTCTGCCAGTATCGCCGAGGAAGAGAATCGCCGGGAGCTTTTATCCAGTGCCATTTCTCAATGGATGCACCGTCTCTCCCTTAATGATGACATGACTTTACAAGCCAATGAATTGGCAAATCGTTTAACACTTTCGCGCGCCTTTCAAACCTGGAAACGACGCACTGTTTACGATTATATTGAATTTGACCTTGAGAATAGGTCTTATCACAAGCATATGCGGGAAATATTTAACGCTTGGAGAATGCGCACTTTACAGCTCAAAGAGGCCCGCCGATTTCGCGATTTCATGTCTTGCTACAATCAATTCCAGGTATGGCGTATTAAATGTCGTTCGAGGGCTTTAGACGCAGCAAAAAAGGCAAGAACGGCTGAGGAATATTTCAAGATCTGGCACCTGGAAGAAAAACAGACTCTTTTTACACGAGTTAAGAATTCCCAACTTGCAGTTAATGTCCTGAATCACTGGCGTCATAGAAGAAACGAAATTGATATCGACACCAACGACAAATTGCGCCAAGTACAAGCGATAACAAATACTACCATTGCGCGAAATTTTTTGCGCGGATGGAAGTACCGGCTAGATACTTTCAGTGAAAACTATGCTAAAGCTGTTGATATGTATGACAATAACCTTTTGGGGCATGCGCTCGATTCGATATTATGTGCGAATGAAAGTGTTTTGAATAACGAAGAAAAAGCTGATCGCATGTGGCGTGCAAATCTTCAGAAACGCGTTGTTATAAATTGGAGGAACACTCTATCCGCTCTTCAGCGGAGGCAGAGGCAGACCATTCTAGAGCAATTCTTGCAAAAGAAGAACGTCAATATTCAAAAGAAGTCTTTTAACGTCTGGGTTAAGAGAAGTTTAGATATGGCTGATCTCAATGCCAAATGTGATATGCTAGTTGCACAGCGCCAGGATGTATTACGCCGGGATGCATTTGATCAATGGACTAGTCGATACTTCATCATTGCGCGCAATATTCGACTAGCAGACACTAGACTGGAACAGAATTATCTCGAAAAGAATTTCGAAATATGGAAAAATGCCATGTACGAACTTGAGGATCTAAAAAGTCAGGCTGACTCGTTCCTATATGGTTCGGACCTTCAAAGGTTGGAACGCGTGTACCGCATTTGGAGGATGAGAATGTTTAAACTCAAAACCAAGGGGAGAGATGCCATTGACTTTCACCAGAGACTACTCGATCTTAGATTTAGAACAATCTGGCGGTTTTGGAAACTCAGAACCCAAGATATTCGAGCAGAGAATTCTTTTTTACATCAGAAGAACATTAGAACATCGGCACGCAAAGGTCCTTATTCTGCGGGAGTAACGAAAAAGGTGCAAATGTCCCTCCCTCCGAAAATAATATCAGCGGGAAGCTTTACAGAATTCGATGACATTGGAACTGAATACCGCCAAAGCGACGTTTTGGAAACACCTACGAGGACGAGAATAAGAAAGCCAATCCCGCTTACATTTCTTGGTAGGTGGCGCAGAAACAAAACCCCAGCTGGTGCTTTGAATTTTGATAGCCAACTTCCACCGCAACAGATCTCTCCTTCAGATGGAAGGTAACCTGGACACTTATAATGATGTTTATTATTTATTTTTTTGATTCCTTAATATTATTAAAATTTGGTTGTCAAGTCTGTTTTTATCAATTACGCGCTCCTAATAGTCTCAAGATATCGCTCAATTCACGATTTTATAAATTTTGGAATCCAGTGCGCGGCTGAATTCAACGCCCAGCTGATAAAAACTCGCGCAGCAGTACTATAACATGAACTCTATCGCTTTTATCTTACTCCGTTCACCTATAAATATTTCGGTTCTCTAGTTTATCGTACAAGAGTTCTACCGGTCCACAGCATCAATTCTTGACAAAACTATAATGCGCCTTTTTCGATCTATTGCTCTGTGCTTAGTAGCTACAGCCGTGGCGCTTGCAAAGCAAGATGCGCCAAGAGCTACCCCCGACAACGCAGAAGCGTTCCTCGTCGATGATATCAACCCAGAAGAACTTCAGCGTGGCAGTTTCGGTACTGTCAGTGGAGGCGTGTTTTTAGTTCCCGAAGACATTAAACGTCAAGTTTTACCACCGACGTGGGCGACGGGATGGGACGAATTTGAATTCTTTACGCCAAGTACACTGCCAAAGCTGCTGGTATTGGATAAGATAAGTGACATTGTGGAGAGAGCTATGGCACTAACGTATCTGGTCAATGAGGGCGAATTATGGCAGTACGATGGCAAGGATGTGGGCAAAGAGAGCTTGCCATGGGATAAAGTGGAGAAGGTTTGGCTCATGGGCTCTACAGAATACCAGACCGAATGTGGCCCAGATAGCCCGAATCCCACTGACTGTTGGAAAAATAGGCGGCAACAGGATGAATTGTGATTGTGCATGTTGGAGGATCCATTTGCATCTTCTCAGGAATTAGTCTACATTCATATTGATTCTTCATAAGCTGGCCATGCTGATATTGCCATAATTCGCTTTGAAAAAATCAGGTACTCAATGCCTAATAGCTATCGATACTATATATCTTCACGATCGAGAGTTCACTACGTGGCTTCAGCTTTGCCATGCCCACCCATAATGAGACAGGCTATCGTCAGTTGTCACGTGATATCAGAACAACCATACGAGTCACATGGTCTCTTAGAGAAGCTGGCCGCACATCTTCTCTCAGAGCAGAACTGAAGTTTATCTTCTAGGCAGTATTGTTCTACCGCAATCATCAAAAAAGATGGCCAGGCGATGGTTGTCCAACAGACCTGCGGCAGCAGCTGTTCTGGTTCTGTTTGTCACCTCTGTTGCCATTCCGCGAGTCTATACCCTAGTCCGCAGTTTTAGCGATGAGAAAAAGAGACATACGACGCAGTCTGATATTGATGCTGAGAGAAAAAAGGACCATACAACTCAGTCAGCTATTGAGTCTGAACCTGACACGCCGTCTATTCATGACTACCACTCCCCAGTACCTTCATTTGGTGTGAGGTCTACTGTCAGAACACAAGCACCGCCCAATAGTGTGCAACTTCCATTGCGGTCCACCTCGGATGAGTTTGTTTCACTCTCGAAACTAGTGCAAGATAATGTTCCGCAGGTAAGAAATAGGACTTGGTCCTTCATGAATCCTTTGCTCTTTAACGGCCATCTTCAAACTATGTATGCTTCACTGAAATTTGATCACATCCATAAGATCTACTATGGCCGCAGATGTTTGCAGTGGGATGATGGGTCACTGGTGTCGGCTGACTATATGTTGAGTCCTCCTACGAGCCAAACCACCTGGGAACAACAACTAGACTATTGCCCTTTGGATCTGGACGAGAAAAAGTTCCCACGTCCAGAGCGATTACGCTACTTGACCCCGGAAGAAATCAAAGAGCAGAAAAACTCACCTGCCGATAAACCTCTGCTTGTTATTTTACATGGACTCTCTGGAGGTTCACATGAATCTTATGTCAGGTGCACTATTGATGAAATCTCCAAGTCAAAGTACGGCAATGAAGGAAAAGGTTTTGACTGCGTTGTGCTAAATTCCAGAGGTTGTGCCGGAACACCCATAACTACTCCTCAGCTCTTTTGTGCTGTGTGGACCGATGATATTAGACGTTTCATCAAATTACTACGGTCTGAAGAAGATCCAAATAATCGTCGAAGAATATACCTTGCTGGGTTTTCGCTGGGTGCGTCTATCCTTGCAAATTATTTGGGTCAAGAGGGCGCCAACACTTGCAAACCCGAAACTCGTGTGGATGGTGCTGTTATTGTTGCCAATCCGTGGGACCTTCTTCATAGCAATCAATTTTTGTGCGATTCATTCCTTGGGAAGTACATTTACTCGCCCGCCATGGCTAATGGCCTAAATAGGTTGCTAAATCGTCATATCGATTTACTCGCCAAAAATATCCCCGCAATCTACGCCAATCCTCCTACACCTAAGTCTATAATTGGGTTTGATGAAGCCTTCACAGCTCCTACTTTTGGATTCGACTCGGCAGGGGATTATTACCGCAACGGGTCTTCTGTCAACAGGATTATGTCTATCCGTACTCCCACACTTATCCTGAATGCCCTTGATGATCCGATTGTTCACAAAGACTGTATTCCCTACATAGAGGCTTACAAAAACCCATATCTTGTTTTGACAACCACATCGTTGGGAGGACATCTAGGGTGGTTTACGACCAAGGGGAATGGAAACAGATGGTTTCCTGAAGTCATTGCAAATTTCTTTAGTTCCTTTGATCAGTTGGTTGATCATAAAACGCCTGTGCCTGAAGTCACTATTGTAAGACCTAAAAGGCTCTTGATGGGCGGTATATAGAGTGGTTACATTATTTAAATTTTATATTAATTAGATGGTAGAGTGGTATAAATAGTAAGTTCTTGTTGCAATGCATTTAGCGCTTCAAAACAGCATAATTTGTGTTTGGACTACTGGACTCCAACACCAATCTTCCAGAGAAAAATACGCATAAGTATGGCTAACTGAAGAGGAGAATTAAGAAGAAAAAAACTTGAATTTGTCTTAGTCCATATCTCGAGTCTATAACTCACTACGCTGATTGGTTTGCTTGTATAGTAATTAACCTGCGCCGCTAAGAGAAATAAGGGTAAACACATGGCCCAAATAGTCAAGTCCAATTAACCCTCCGAGACATGACGTGTATGCGGCACTCTCGGCATACTTGAAAAAACTGTGGACCCATGCTTACGCTTCCACTCTTGACGTGAGTTTGCTTTGAATGTTCACTCCTCTAGTCGATTAATTAAGTAGACGATATATAGCAAAAATAATAAAAATGGATGTAGAATTTCTCGTACTAGACATATTTCTGCCCCATTCCAGCAACATTGAAGCGTTCGGAGCGTTTGAGTGCCTGGAAGTAGCTGGCACTATCTTTATTTGGCTTCTAAAAAACAAGTAAGTTACTTTTCATACTGTTCAAAGCGTTTTTAAGATTTCCCATATATCTTAAGCTATGTCTTAGAGCCAATGGACCCAAATGAGGCAAGTGTCTTACAGTGACGGTGGGTTGGTTTCACTCAAAATCAATTTAATAACGCCTCTAGCAGTTAGGGTTTGCTGTCGGTAAAATAAATTTAGGGTACTTAGCTAATACCTGGAGCGTTGATCTGAATTATTGGTTATGCTGAAATATAGTATCTTCCAACTGGGCGATTTAAGAGAATGGCGAGTCCAATTCTACCTAAAACGTGTGAAACAAAGTATGTTTACACCTAGTCAGCATGATTTCGTCTAGCTTTATATTACTACCTAATACGTGCATGTAGTGATTAGTTGCTCATATTGAAAACAGTTCTGTTTAGCCTGACTGCCAATCAGCAAGATTAACGCCAGTTTTATTAAGATAAACCTTCTTAATGATACTTCAATATTTTAGCATATGAAGCATTTCACTCCATGGGTTTTGCTTCAGGCCCATACTATGTAGCTTACAAACACTAATGCACCTTTTTACGTTTGACTTCGGCTCTAAAAACTTGTTCGCCTATAGCGAGTTCACAGGTTCCATAGCTAGCGCTATTTTGGGACGTTACAGTCGAGATGCCCATTAAGAATGCTTTGGGGCGCCATAAGATTGAGTCAAAAGTGGAGCTGTGTTCCCTCAATTTACTACTCTTGTACTTCGCAATAACCACCAGTTGACTGTATACTTTCTTATACGTAACTTAGTTGGGGTTATATATTCGAGAAATTTTGCTAACAAGTAAACTTGGTCATAATTTGAATCGATTACAACGTTTTATTTCATTTTGTTCAACTACTTCCTTCAAAAGCCTGAGAGTTTTTCTTAAAGGTGGAACTATATGGCACCTTCTTAACTTTTTCCTTTCAGCATTTTTAGTCCACTTACTCATGTCTATTCTATTTTTACTACGAGCTGAAAGGCGTTTATAGTACTACTTAGAAGGTAACATTCGTAGCAGGTGCACATCAAAGACAAGAAAGAGAAGTGACCTTAATTAAAAGCAACGAGTGGACTAAGGGTCCATCAGATACTTTATCTCCTTGCTTCAAGATGTTGTATCAGAAAATTATACATTGCAAAAAATGCGGCGCTTATAAATCATGGAGTTTGTACAGATTTCCTATCCAACCCTTGCGTTTGCCGTGACGCCGTATTTTGTGGTGTTGGGATTCGTTCGGCTTGAAATAATCAGTATACGCTTGGATCCGACTCCAGAAACTTTGGTAAGTCTTGTGAATCAATGCTTATTACATTTTTTATAAGCAATCAACTATAAAATATCCTATTTCCCTTGTACTTTGTTTGAGGTAGCGTTGCCATTACTTGTTCAATTGGTAACGTAATTTCTCAAATGCCTAGCTCAAGTTGTACTACACAAATTTGTAATACTTTTGAAAGCCTGTGTAAATCTTCGTCTGGTTCTATTATGGCATAGCCATCAGATCTTCAAGTTAGAATTCAAAGGTCAACATGAAAAAAACCCGGTCAAGTATATGGACAGAAAAAAAAATAATTTCAAGATATAGGAAAATAAACATACCCACACATTACCTAAATTCAGCTACTACTAGAAAACCCGATAATCATTACTCTAACCTCCATTTTTCAATCAATAAATCAATTTTCCAATTCTGGGCTCTCAAATCACAAAATCTTGAAGAAATGCCTTGCCAATTCCACAACGCCATCACCAACATGTTCAGGCACTATGGCCGAGCGGTTAAGGCGAGAGATTAGAAATCTCTTGGGATTTTCCCGCGCAGGTTCGAGTCCTGCTGGTGTCGAGCTTTCTTTTTGTTTTGTTCTGCTTTTGTCTTTCATTCTCTACATACACGTGTACAGCAAAGATGCTGCCATGACTTGTTGTGGAAGTCGTGTGGTGGGGTTGAGAAACAAGGCCCTTGCAGGTGGTGAAAACGGGGTGCGTTGGGTGGTGAAAGAGATACAAAAGTTGTTCAAGTCTTTTTTTTTTTTTTTTAATTATGACCCTTCCTTTGGTTGGAAAAGAACGGCAGCCAGTCTGGTTTTACTTGTGCGCAACATGGAAAGAGCTGCCACATGTGTGTAGCTAACTTGGGAGCAGTGGGATCTTACCAACTCGCCAAATTCTCAGGTTCAAAGCTGAACTTCGAAGTTCACAGAAAAGGGCTTATACTTTGTACTGCACAGACGTATTCAATGTGCATGCATCTACAGTATCTACGCAGGGTTTCTGCCTTCAAAGTTTATCATATTGCAATGATTGCAGCAAGTTCAAGTACCGTATGTACTCGCAAGTTAGTGTCTTTCTTTTCCGAGTCTCAATCATTCAAATGTTATTTCATATCGCTGTATCTTATTATTATCATTATTATAGTCAGATTATGCTTTCAAATATTATTAGTTACAAGGACCAGGTATTAAATAGTAAAGTTATGTTAGTCTCTAGTAGTGACCCAGCTTGTCCCCAGGACACCCACGTTACCAGCGCCGGCTATAAGAGCCTCCCCAAGCACGTCTTCTTCGCTGCTGGCGTCGCTCGAGCTTGGTTTTAGACTGTTGTCTGCACTTGAGCGAAGACGCCGGCGGTTGATCTTGCCGCGCGACAGATTCACAGCTGCCGCGGCTGCGATGCTTTCGGCAGTGCTGATTTTGCGTGGAACGGTTGGCAGCGGAATAGTGGTTGCTGTGCCACGAGTTTTGGGCGGGGTGAGACGTAGCGCTGCTCCCGTGCTCAGGCTGCTATGTGAGGCGGCGCGGACGGCGGGCTCACCATGAGTAGAGTCCAGAACGTAGTGGGCTGAATTTCGTCGCAGATCGCTATTCGTTGAGATCTGTTTCTTGAGCCCATGCGCCAGCGACAGGTCCGAGGAAGATGTGTCCGAGGCACTCTGGTATTTGCGAATGCGCTCTTCGTCCTCGTCTGAACTTGGGATTAGTAGCGAGTCGTCGTCTGGCGCACTGCGACTTTCACCACTGGTATTGCGTTGAGACTTGGCGATGTCAGACAGAAGCATTGACCGGGCTTGGAGTTCCTCCATTTCCTGGACCATGTCAGCCAGAATCGTGTCACTCATCTTGCGTTGCTCCAAAAGAAGCCTTGGAATGTTTATGCGCACAGAGGTCTTGCTCTTGTTGCTTTCGCGGCTTTCAATGGAGGGTGCCAATGGCGCCGACACATTTCTCCGTTGAGGCGTGGGAGGGAGAGGTCGAGGGGAGGGCTTGGAGGAAGAGGAACTGCGGTCTGATTTGCTAGACTGCCTGTTAGGCATGCGCTGCTCAACGGCCACTCTGTTGGGCGTGCCAGCAGAGACCTTTGAAGGCTTCGGTAGAGACAATTCTGCAACTTCTTCGATAGGCAAAGGGGGTATCTTTTTCCCATTTTCGGGTCCCATAAGGGCGGTGTATTTGTCGGCCATTCTTTCTGGTCTCAACGCCCTGCGAACTGACGATGCCGTGCGCTTATGAGTGGTCGGCTCGATTCCTGCATAGCCAGAGCGAGAGTTGCATCGAGATGAGATGGGCGTGATGGAAATGGACTCGCCATTCGTATCATAGAAGACATCGCCGTGCCATGTGCCGCCTACAAATTCACTAGCAGAGTGATACGAAGAGGCTGAGGAGACTTTGCGAGATGCCAAGGACTGCTTTCGGGATGTGGCGGGCTGGTATTCAGTGACTCGGGCGGAAGAGGTCGAAATAGTGTTGAACGAAGACACGGTTTCAGTCTCGCCAGTGATGGATTCCTCTTCAACTGAGTGGAGTTGCTGCCATTCTCGTTGTTCCTGGTGTTCGATGCTGCGTAATTTTTGACGCAGGACGATACGCTGGGCAATGGCATGACGAAGGTACTCTACGAGTACCAGTGCTTCTTCAACGTTTGTTCCGGCTTCTTCGTCCATAGCAGCGATTCTGCGTTGAGACGGAGGCCGGAACTGGTGATTGGCTGATGAAATGCTCATGCGGCGCCTCACCCCTGGGTAGTCCATGGTAGATGAGTCCCCCGACATGACGGAGTTTGTTCGTGAAGGAAGACTACTAGAGTTGCGAGAACGCGTAGAAAGCTGTCGCTTAAGCTCTCTAGTTTCGTCGAGTTCGCGCTGGAGGCGATCAAGGCGCCCTTGGAGCTCGTGTGGGCCGTGTTCCGTTCTATAGTCGTACTCGAGATTATTGAACGCATCTGTGTAGCCAGTATATCTTGTCGCGGAGGAGCCACGGTGCGGAGGAGCTCGCCTGGATGGGCGGCTTCGAATAGAAAGAACCTCTCCAGTGCCTTTATTATCCATACCAGTATGCTTAGTTACGTTGAGAGGTTGTGAGATTTTGCCACGTACAGGAGGCTTCTTGGTGCGAAATAACTGCACTGATTTGACCTTGTACTGGCGAAATCTTCCATCCGAGCCTGGGAGTTTGAGAGCTAACGTTCTGCAGAAACTATGGTGGCTGCGAGTTACGACTCGTCTCCTTCGGCGGAACAGCCTAAAGAAGAAATTTCTTATAGGGGACCTGCGAATGCTGGCGACTGAGCCGTTGCGTTTGATGCGGATGGACGGTGCACCGAGTTGGCTGATGCTTTCGAGGGATGCCATTCTGGAAGCAGTGTGTGGCATGCGGGAGGTTGAGGGACGGCGTTGGGAGAGTTGTTGATGGAATAAGGAAGAGGGTTGACGGCTGAGGGCTTGTGCGTCGGGTGCCTGAGACTTGCGAGACTGGTGTCTTACAGGGTGAGTGGTATCGACGTGTGTTTCAGATGGAGGTTGGAGGTGGTGCGCGGGAAGGGTTGCAGGAGCGGCTGCAGGAGCGGAAGCAGGATGAATGAGAACTGTTTCACTACGGGCCACAGAAGCGGAATGGCCGTTGCCAGGGTCTGGGGCCATGTCTGAATGGCGCGAGCGATGAGAACGCGAACGAGAATGCTGCGAATGGTGCGATGCGACAGCAGAGGCGGCAGCAGCCTCAAGAGCAACTTCTGTTGGCTGGGGCGGGATGGCTACGAATCGGCTCCGGGGCCTGGTGGAGTAGGACGAAGCAGAGGAGGCATCAGAGTTTGATCTCGAGTAGTGATGGTGGTGGAAATGGTGATGGTAGTGGTTTGTACTTGAGTTGACGCTATTTGGTCTCTCCGTTGGGGTTACGAGCCTGACTGGGGCAGGCTGGAAGTCTCTGGACTCGACAATTACGGGAGGTGGTCGCCGCCGTTGCTTCTTTGCACCGCGTATGTAGGACGCCGGCGAGCCATTGGAAGAGGAGTTATATCCATTGAAAATACGCTTGAATCTGATTTGTAGGGTTGGAGATGAGGGCAACGAGGAGGAGGAGGCGCGAGATCTGATGCTGTTGGAGCGCTGGGCGAGATGCTCGATGGAGCCCTCAGGAAGAACGCAGCGCTTACGGCGTGCCATTGAGGGGTGTTCGGTATGTAGTTGAAAAAGAAGTGAACGGCTAGGTATGCGAGAGGGAAGAATATAAAGGAAGAAGAAGACGAAGGGAGAAGCGAAGATGAAAAAGCTGAAGGTGGTGAGTTTTTGTCACTCCGCCAAATCGAAATGGCTGGGCGGCATGGAGACACACGCGCGCAAAAAATAAAATAAAAAGCGGAAACGGAGGAAAAAGAAATTTCATATACCCATGTACTGGGAAAACGGCATTAATTAAAGGGTCGCGCCAAAAAGAAAGTAACGACACAAAAGAAACGACGCCAAAAAAGAGAAAAAGAAAAAACCAAATGGCAAGGCACTCCAGGCAAAGTTTCGCGTAATTGAAATTAATTCAGGTGGCGGGAGGCACAAATGCGTGACTACAGATCGACAACAAAGTAAATGGCAGCATCTGGGCAACAATACTCTGCTTCATTGGGACAATTCTGTCGCACAAGAACTACGACATGGGCAATGTAACGGCGATATATAGGGATATTCCTGTGCCTGTGTGGATATCCCAATATATTTGTTTTCACAGTTACTCCTAGTCTTTTACTATCGATTACTAGTACTCATGAGCTTCTTCATTCATTCAGAGTTTGAATTCACTCGTTAAACGTCTTTAAACACTCAATTTGTTCCTCCGTGCGAGACATTTTGAATCATCAATCTCACACACTGTCTCGGAGCAGACCACAATTCCCTCTTCTTCGACGCTCAAGACTTGCTATTGCTCCTTCAAAGCTGTGCTCCACACTCTCTACCACTTGCCAAACAAGAAGGCCTTGTACGCACTAGCAACACAGTATAGTATGCAATATAAAGTACTCCAAGTTTCATCTGTGGGCTCAACTGCCACCATGTCTCCTGAACACAAAACTTGAACCTTCCAGAAGTTGCCCAGTCTGCTGTCTGGACATCCCATCGCGGTCACCATGGCGACTTTGCAGGGTCAGGCACGCCCTCTTTTGGACGCTGCATGGCTGCATCTTGCCGCCAACAGCCATGGCGCTCAAGGCAAAACAAAATAAACAAAAAGGAGGGCGAGATGGTTTCGATGGGAAAAGTTGTAGTGGCTGAGGACTTAATCCTTAAGGGATCTGTGTAGCTGCCGGTATACACGTAGGCGCAAGCGCTCAATTGTGCTATTGTACGCGCGCGTTAGCGTTTTAAGATTCAACCGTTTGAACAGATGAAGATGAAAGGCCTTGCAGTCCTATTTTAAGCCACAACCATTGCTCGTCCTCTGAGAGATTGGCCATCATATGAGCATCATGATGAGCATCCCTTGGACCTGAAATGCTCTGCGTTGACTTGTTTAGGACCAGCCTCGCCTCGCCAAGTGCTAGTGGTTATTTTTTGAGCTATTTCAAGCTATTATCATTGATTGTGGCGGGACATTCGAGCCCTTTCAAGAGCTCTAGTATTGTTTGAACGCCACTGGCTATGCCAAACAAAGCTTACTATCGCAGGTACAACTGAACCAGGCACAGCACCATCTCTATTTATAACAACCGTGGGTGTTTTTTATAGACTTGAAGGTTTCTACGAGCAGTTGTCAGCACGCTCTGGTATCACTCAACTTGGAAGTGCACGCTGGACACGCACTAATTCACACGAATCCACTGGAGTATTTGAGAGTTCACCCGAAAGACAAAGGGAAAAAGCTAATTTCCACCCACGGAAATAATCTGTCCAAATAAGGAAGCGTCCCCAAAACTGTATTTTCAGCCTGCCATTCATGGAAAACTATCGGTCAGGGCGCAAAACGTACGCGGCCAACGTTGAACGTTGAACCGGCCGGTCTCTTTATTCATGCCGCTTAGGTAAACTCTGTAAGTCGCCGGCCCGAGTCAATTGTAGCTTGGAACGTTAAACTGGCGTCAACTTCGACGGTGGGAATAAACTTTTGAACCTTCAAACTTGAAATACTCAGTCGACAAATAAACAGCCCTAGATACTACAGGTTGGTGTCGCTCAAGTTGGTTTCGATGTTCAAAGTTGATGGCACAGTATGCTCATAAGCACTCAACAATGGAGCAGGAGAGACCTGATTGGACGTGCCTTTAGCCGTGTGTACTACTACACAAGATGAAGGGATATTTTCAGAGGAGTAGAATTCAACATTTGCAAGTCCCCGCAATATCCCTTGATTTTAGCGACCATGTCATTTTCAAGAAAAATATGCTGATCGTGACAAAGTCTGCTTACTGCCCCTTCTGCCCCTTCCCCCTACGATACTAATATATGGTGTCAACTGCTACCACTCATGATGGCTGTACAAACTTTATAAACACAAAGTGAGACATTAATTAATTCCAGATAATTAATTACCGCCTTCTGACAGTACTTTAGTTGTCGCCGCGGCCCTTACATACTAGTAGTCCACTGTCACCTATTGTTTCCTCGAATTTTTAGCACCATATAATTAAGCGTCTCAATAGATATTATTGGCTGGGTTGTACACATCGACTCGAAGCCCCAGCACCTCTCTTTTATACATACACGTATATTTTTTTCTTGTTTTTTAGCAAAGTCGGGCGTTCATCTGCGTCAATAGCGTTTACTAGTATACGCTTAATGATATCAATGTTCAATGGTCGTTTCATGTTCTCTACTATTTAAGGTTCGCATAGAGTTCGCTTAGCTGCATTACCACTTCAATCGGGAAAAAACCTTATCTGGGTAAGTGGAGGCCTATAAGAGCATCCACACGCATGCTAAAGGGTTCAAGGATCAGTTCAAGTTGCAATTCAAGTAACATTGAACGTTGCTAGCTGTAAGGCAGCACTTGATGCCCTCCAATTGCAAGAGCTATTGAATCCAAAAAAAAAAAATCATATGGGGGACATGGTGATCATCGATGGCAATGAGCAGATTATAATGAGCCTCCATCCATAGCTTCCTGTGATTTCTGTAGCATACTTGGACTTACTCTGTCTTACATGTATTAAAACTACTTGCGTTATCCTACGCTTCTTATCCATGCAAATGTTATACGCGTACTTTCAAACGACACATGCCAGTCTACGCTAGGTGTTAATCTCAAGTACTCAGCTCTTTTGATCCGCTGCGAATTCCTCTTCCAAGAAACAGGATCAACCGGTATATAAGCACTCTTCCTTTAAAATCCACTTCAAAGGTGTTGGCCACGTAGGGGGACGCGACCCTCTGAAAATCATTTAAACGAAAGTGACAGAGACATAGAAGAAGTAAAGCGTGTATGGTCGAAGAAAAGTTCTACCCGTTGGTCTCGCCCAGACCTCACAGCAAAGAGATCCGGACATGGAGACCTACAAGGCATTCATCGCAGTCTGCGAGAGCGACAAAGTTTGGGAAGAATAGAGAGCTTTATAATCACTACGTTACTAAAGTGCCACGGATTTTACAAGAACTTGAAATTCAAAGTGTTTCAAAGCCCCAATATGTAATTCGAGTGGAAATGCCAATCTAAACCAATTCAAGAATTCAAAATCTGAATTACATACACCATCTGCACCACACTTCACTCTGGGCTGACCTTAATTGGAGATCTTAGCGCTGCGCAGTACGTAGCTGCTTAAAAAAAAAGTTAACATCTGATCGAATATATATAGAATTTCTAGGCGTAATTTCCAGTAATTGCAACTGACTATTAGCCCCTGACATATAAATGTATACAGCGCCTGCACTCAGCCATGGCAACGCGTATACGCAGAATACACAGCAAGGCAAGGTCCCGCACCCATACATGACGCAACGCACATCTAACTTGTACTGTACAGGGCTGTACATGTATGTGTATCATGATGTGTACAGCTAGCAACTAGCGCTGTCGTATCGTATTGCACCTCATACACACACATTGATACGCAGAATACGTGTTGCGTGGATTGCAATGAGATGTGAATTAATTGATTGATGCTCAATTAATTTACAAGTACGCGAGGCTATTGGTTCAAGCATTGATCGATGTTGCGGGCCCAACCTCACTAGTGCTCACGGCCCAAAATGGCGCCGTCTTAGAGCTAATGGTATACTCGAGCTAACTTCATAATTGATGCATTGCACCAAAAAAAAAGCACGAGAAGCACTGTGCAGTAATCGAGTCGGCCGGCAAAAAGAGAACTAGCACTTCTCCAGGATCCGAGACAGAGAACGTTAATTTGGGATGATCATTGATCAACATCGATATCGGGCCGACAAATAGCCCGGAAGGGAAACTTCCAAGTTTGAAGTTTGAGTACATCTTGATACGTTGAAAGGGAACATTGAACATAGATCCAAGTTTGAGCAGAACTCACTTTGAAAGGAACCATTTAAACATCTGAAACGTTCAACATTTGAACACTTGACCTTCATGCTCTGCCAGCCCTGCCAAGCTCTCTGTTCCAGCATGATGATCTTTGATCTAGCTCTGATCACCCTTCCAGAAAAAAAAAAAAAGATCCCATGCATGTGCAATTCACGTATGCTCAATCTCAATGGTCGATTCGAGCGGTCAACGGCTCCATGTATAGCAATCCTCCGTGTCTACCAGTCCCAACTCAACATTTCAAGCCTACGCCCCTCTGTTCATGTAGTTACGCATACTCTGTACAGACTAGTAGTATAGGCCAGCATCGTTCGATACATCTGTACGTGCACAAGTACCGACTCCATGGTGGGGCGGGCAGGACCCTCGACTTGGCGCTTTGCAGGCGCAGGGAAACCCGCCAGCAGCACTGCTGTGGCTCGCGCGCCTGCTGCATACGCTGAGCCATGCATTGCAATTGATCGATATCAATTTATCTCTACATAAACGCTACCGGCGCCGGTATACGCCATCGGCCGGTGCCCAGCGCCATTAAACGCTAGCAACATTGAGCATTGGAAGAAAAAATTAATGTTCATATTGATTGCAGACGTTGGACGCTAGCTAGCTACGTAGCTAGATTGGCCGCAGGATATATCCTGTCAATATAACAACTTTGAAGTATTGAAAGCACTATTAATAGGAAGATGTCTAGACGGGCTTACAAGTAACAAAGCAGCCGACTCTGTAGTGTTTGTGGATTGGAATTGCCAACATTGCAATCTTCGAATCCTACAAATTTGAAATTTCACAATCATTCCCGCTTCTTATATCCACAAATTTAAACGTGCATGTGTGTACACATCTCTCAGCTATCCTCGGTCTACGCTTGGCCTTGGTACTAGCTATATCTACAATCTACCGCACGTAAATCTTCATGACACCAGTGACATCACCGTTTCTTGCAATTCTCAAACCATTAAACAACCCATAAGCATACACCGTAAAATCTTACAAAAACACACAACTCATTCTTACCAGCGGATTCACTTTCATCAACGCGTTTCGGTTCCTTTCTCATGAGAATTCGTACCCTTATACCACTCAGAAATGTAGCACAGCTACATGTTAGTTGCTGTGTGATTCTGGCGCCGTTCCGCCCTGTCCTGCCGGCGCTTGGTCCTGTTGGCCATTCATCATGTGGAACATATCAGGCCTCTCAAAACCCATGGGATATCCATTCATAACTGGAGGCATCCCTCTTTGCATCGCATGCATCGGCATACCATTCATGCCTGGGGGTGGCATGCCAGACCTTGCCATATCATTGGGTATTCCTGGCATTCCTGGCATTCCATTCATTCCCGGAATACCTGCCATACCTGGCATGCCATTGGGGATGGGCCCGCGGGGATACATACCCGGCGGTGGCTGGATTCTGTTCGGGGGACCCATTCCTGGCGGTGGTGGACCCATTGGCCCGTATGGAAACCCATATCGCATTGGAGGCGGAATCGGGCCATTAAAGTATTCAGGAGGGATCATGGGGAGCATATGTGGTGGGATATGACCATGCGCGCCTGGGCTTTGAAGATTGCCCACAGGCTCATGGTGAATACTGCCCTCGCCTGAATGAACGCTGTCACCATTCCCAGGCAAACTGCCATTTGCCGTCTCTGGGCTCATATCTGGAGGAGGCTCTCGCATCATTCCAGGCGAAGGAGGAAACATGCCCATGCCTGGTGGCGGAGGAACAGGAGTAAAAGTCCCATTGGCCATTTGCGAAATCCAGTCCGGGGGAAGAAAGAGCCCAGGAGGTGGGCCATTATAAGGGGGGCCGTCGTGAGATGATTGTGGCTCATTAACATGCGCTTCTTTAACCTGCAGAGTTTCAACTTGTCTCTCGAACGACAGATTTAGATTCGGTTGTGTTACTGGACTGGTCGCTTGTTGTTCGGAGCTTTTGTTTAATAGCCTCATGAAAAAGTCATCATTATTAGCTGGCGGCTCAGGCTGATGCGCACCCCGCGAAACGTCATCATGTTCTGATTCAGGAGGAACCGAATCGCCCTGGAAAAACCGTGAGAATTTGCTGGCGCGGTTTATATTTGAGTCGTTTGAAGAGTCCCATGTCAGCCCCGGATCTTCTTGGGGCTCTGCTTGATCGAGTTTGACACCGTTTCTCTCTGCATCTGCTCTTTTCTGCTCGGCTTTCCAGCGCTCATAATCTGCCGACCGATTGGTATCAAGAGGAAGCTCGTAGTTCAAATCTGTAGGAACATCCCATTCACAAAACTCGTCGTCGTCTTGTTTTGGTTTCGTAATCACGTCACCGCGCCTTTCCCTACCCAGGGCTTCGAACTGCCTGTCCATATTATCATTCTGTTTGCCGCGACGCGAGGGGCGATATACCCCAGATTTCTCGGTTTCTGGAGAAGATCCTGGATCATTTTGGCGCCTTTGTTGAGATCTGCCAAAGCTGGACGAGGTGGTCTGATTACGATACTGTGGGTTCTCACCATGAGGTGCGGCTTGCAGACGCGGGGGCCCCATAGAAACTTCTGAAGATGACACTCGATTGAAGTGACTTGGGCGTGCACTAATCAAGGGAGTTAGCGTGACGTGAAAGTAAAATATACGTACTGCGGCCTGGATCGATCTATAGTGGATTCCTGGGCGGCTCTTGTGCAGTTCTGTTTGTATAGCGCGTTCTGCCGTGAGTAGGCCTGTTGAGCAGGGAGGGGCAAGGCTGAGGGAGGTACCTTTGAAAAAAGACAATTTGTGACATACGGAGTAGAAGTATCGAAGGAAGCCATGTCAGGCTTCATGACCAGTGGTGAGTTTCTTAGCTCCAGGAGCTGTTCGGGAGAGTAGATGATGACTTGTCGGAGGGCATTGAGGTTGTTATAGCCGATATTGGTAAACCGCGGGGAGTCGTCTGTGTCTGAAGTGGGCGAGGATGTGCTAAAGTCGTCCTTAGGGTACGAGCCCCTTAGCCAGTCTGAAGAACGTGGCATGTGTGGTTACAGGATGGAGGTGTGCAAGGGAGTAGGGAGGCAGACGGACGACGGAATTGGAGTTTAGGATGAATGTGGGGTACTTTGTGAATATGAGTGTGGATAGCGGAATGGTAGTGTGGTGTTGGCGATGGATGAGTGTGTGGGGGAGGTTTGGTGATCTTGAAAGGCTCGCCGCGTTGAAGGTGTGGCACGTCGCTGCTACAACTCGTTGCCTGCGGTGGGTTGGGACTTCCGTGTCTCTTGTCTGCTGTGATGAATGCGCGTTACAGCAGTGGGTACGACTTGCGACTTGTGATGGAAGAAAAGGCGGGTAATTGGCGGTGGTGAGGAATGAAACTCAGCGCTGAGAATTTGGGGTTAGGTTTCATGATACCAGCATATCAGTTTTGACTATTATGGGCCCCACCATCCCGAGCCCTTGTAGTTGATTCATGACAAGGAAAAGTAACAGAAGGAAAATGTGAAGGAAGAAAAGAAAAAGACCACGAAGGGTGAAGTTGGTGATTAGAAGCAGCGTCAATCGCTGTTCATGTTCAACGTCTGTGCGTGTGTCTCAAACAAACTCTCTCTTGCCATCGTTGTGTGCTAATAGTAGTTCAAGAGCAATAAACACAAGCAAATATCTCCAAACCTTCACCGCAGCCTCTTTTGAGAGTTGCTCGCATGTACCAACCCTCGCTGTCCATGATGCCTGCGTTGACTTGCCCACATAGGCGCCAGGTGTGACTCGATTCAGTTTGCAAGTGTCCGCGTATGGGTCCAAGTGAGATGCTGCCTGGGGTGGCTGCCTGGGGTGGCTGCCTTGGGTGGAAGTTGGCCTCGAGGAGTGGAAATGGAGATTGAAAAGTAATAAAAAAAGTGGGCTATTGAAAAAGTGGGCGGTTGATCGTCGATATCCATTGGTAGCCTACATGCTATGCGGAGTACATAACTGTGAGATCTCAGTATATCATTCAACGGTGACGATGGTGATGGCGATGGTGATGATAAGAAAACAGTGGGCGATAAAGGACTGGCAGTCTAGAATCGCATGCGAGGTACGCGGCGTCGCCTTTGGTTTCCGTTCGCTTGTTTCCCTTTTTATTTTATTATTTTTGGTCCATTTCATTATCATAAATTGATATCAATTAACGACTCTGATTGATGGACTTTCCATATTTCTCTCAGTATTTCAGTATCTGTTTAGTTTCTTCGCATGGACATTCATGAATTGGCATTAAAGTTAGCGAGTTGGAAGTTCAACATTCATATGAGCCATGGCCACTCCAACAACCACACGGCACTTTGCTTTCAAACTCTTGAAGTCTTCTTGCGGGTGAACCCTTCAACATCACTAGTTATGGCAGTCCTTCAATGCTCCATCAGATCTCTCGATCCTCTGCCAGTCCTTCGTCTATTCATCAAGTTGCCCCTCTTTGCGGCCGCCGTTGCTCGAGCTCTCTCGTTATTAAGTATATGCACGTGACTCGTCTTCAGGGCATGTGCATCCGGACTATGCAGTCGCTTTTTTTTTTTTTTTTTTTTTTTTTTTTTTTTTTTTTTTTTTTTTTTTTTTTTTTTTTTTTTTTTTTTTTT